>CAUPSG010000237.1:0-43569 GCA_963513935.1 Aphrophora alni
CTAAATCCAAGGGGAAAATATATTTTACTAAAATGATGGTTTTTGAAATCTGTTTAACTTAAGTAAAAATGCACAAATGTTTAGAGTTGAGCAACGTTAGGCGTAAGTGTACACTTTAGTTTTATATTAATCTACATGTTTATTTTATTTTTTTATTAATTTATTGATTTTAACGCTTATACATTATTTTACCAAGCTAGTATTATTGATTAAATAATTATTTCAAGTGAAAAATATACGACCTAGACCGGGAATCGAACCCAGGACCTTTGGCTTTACGCGCCAACGCTCTACCAACGTTGGTAGAGCGTTGGCGCGTAAAGCCAAAGGTCCTGGGTTCGATTCCCGGTCTAGGTCGTATATTTCACTTGAAATAATTATACATGTTTATGTTGATTGATTTATAACAATGAGAAATTTATTTTAAAAATTGAACTAACTAAAATTAGGTAGAATATGCCATATTGTCAAAATGTTCTACAAAGGTATATACACTGTTTTGGTTCACTTATAGCACTTATAACATATAGTATATCCCCAAATATTCAGATCCTAAATTTTATGTAGAAATAAACGTCTTTGATCTCCTTATAATATTATTTTAAATTTCGTGATAAATGTCTCATATTCTTTCAACAGTATTAAATATTTCCGTCTCAATATATTAATTATTGCATATTAATCTTGAATGTTATTAAGCTACAATTTAATTTTTATTCTATTACAAAAAACCGACAAAAAAAAAACAACAACAATATTTAAAGTGTCGTTGTACGATTTAAATACATGTGTGATTAAGATAAATTTCTTTATTATTCTTTTTTTTATTCTTTTATTTTTCGAGCCAGTATTATAATAAAAAACAAATTGAAAATGTAGTCCATAGCACTGGCAGTAGGCAGTACACGGGGAAGATGTTTGATCGTTCAGAAAATCGCTCTAAACATTCTAAATACAGCTGAGCACACCACAATTACAATACTTATACCACCTAATGAATAACAGATTACAAAATTAAACTTAATAAATAAATATAACTTTGTAAAAATAATATTAATACAAAATATTGTAACTTATTTAAATTATAAGAGTTTAAATATTATTTTTTGTTTAAATAAATTGTAATAAGTAGTTGTAAAGGAAGATTATAAGAAAGCAATAACTGGATACAGTAATATTACTGACGTTTTAAAAATAACTAGATTATTATTATTTTTTTTGTAGTAATTTTGGCCTCCAACGTCAGAGCACCTATAATCATTTTTAAAGAATTGATGCTATTTGTTTATATAGAGTTAAAAAGAAAGTAAATATAGGTCGAGGAGACAAAGAAACGCATTTTCCTAAATTCCGTTGTGTCTGAAAATATTGTTTATATTTCAGTAGCAAAAATTATGGTATTTAATATAAAAAGAAATGTACAAATTTGTTGTTGTTATTTCAATAATGGAATTGAATACAGTTTATTTAAAGTATGAACTAATAAATGATCAATATTGAGGAACACTTAAACTATAAAATACTTCAGTTATTTGAAGCCAGTTTATTGTTTTACTAAAACGAAATCAATAATTAGAACATATAGAAGCTGTCAGATATATGTTTATCTTTATACAAATTACACTAATGACACTAACGTAGATGGACTAAGTGCGGAGGATGAATAAACAGTGTAAAGCTCTAAAAAAATATAACAGGCAATTCAGGATGAAGTTTTCAAAAGGCGTAAGCCGTAGTAAGACACAATGATTAATGGTTGAGGAAGAGAAACTAAGAAAATGAAAAATCCTTCAAGGGAGAATACAGAACAGAAGAGCTGGGAAAGGAGTAGTTTAATAGCCCAAGGGTCTTAGCGCCATGATGTTTGATAATTTAAAAAATCAAGATACTTGTAAGAAATTGCTAATTTTATGTTTAAAAACCATTTAACTTTTTTATTTCTCTCTTGAAATTTTTACGAAAATAACAGACACATCGTAGATCTGAGCAGTAGGTTGTTCAACTCGTTTTAAGATATAATAATTAAAAATGTTATATTTATGTGATATATATGTGTTACAAGATTCACCATACAATAAATAATGGGCTTACGGTTGTTCATAAGTCTTCTGTAGAATGAACAAAATATTAAACAACACTGTTTTACAAATGATCTTATGGAACAAAACAAATAAAAATATTCCACTCCTATTTAGAGACACGCGCAAACACAAACAGTGAAAGGAAATACAGAATATGCAAATTAAACGAGAAAGCAAGTATACAATAAGATCCACGTGGCTTGACATAGCTAAGTCTGGATTAACCTCTGTAGGTTTATGTTGCACGCGCTTGTTTAGACGTTTCAGAATACCTGCTGTTATTTGGTAAATAAAAGGGAATATAATAGTATGGAAATGAGACAAATTACCATCTTAGAAATAACATTTGACTGGGATGAATACAGAACAGATCGTGACTTGTAAATAATATATTTTTGGAGTATTTCACTTAATAATCTGGGTTTTCTTAGCTTTCCCAATTACAGTAGTTTTATAGTAGGTTTTGGAACTGTCTGTTGTTTTGCTATTATCTTTTTATTTTATTATATTTTTTTGTAGTTTTTACTTGAATTATCTGTATGACAATCCCATGTTTTCTTTTAATTATGTAAAGCTGTTTTCAAGATTACTTTTATTTCGTGAAAGATTAAGTGCAACACTTTTTTCAATGTTTATTTGATATATTCGTGTGTGGGATCTGTATTTTTATTTCAGTCTGTCTTGTTGTAAGATGAAATGAGATCGGTCGTTTTCATTAGTGTACGGGTAAAAGATGAACTCTGTTCCCCCCCCGAATCTCTTTAACAAAAGGAGAGTGAGCTTCACTTTCCATATGAAAAGGGTTACGTCTTCCTTTTCAATTCAACTCCCATCTTCTAAAATGTAAGCTCTGTCACCCTTATTCAAGTGTTTACTTATAAATTAATGGATATACATATTTATGATTGACATTTTACCTATCAATGTCAATCATTTTTAAAAGAGGTTTTGGATATTTTGATAAAGAATTGTTTCTTAGATATAGTTAATATTGTATTATGTATATATATATATATATATATATATATATATATATATATATAGTATAACAAACACAGAACACAATTCTCACAAAAAATACGCCTAAGTATCAGACGCGTTTCAACTACAAGGTCGTCCTCTTCAGTGATACACGAGCTACACCAATCAAACTATATAACTTATAATTATAGTGGAGTTATAGTTTGATTTTTGTAGCTCGTGTATCACTGAAGATGACGACCTTGTCGTTGAAATGCGTCTGATACTTAGGCGTATTTTTTGTGAGAATTGTGTTCTGTGTTTGTTATACTGTATAATTAATTTTTCTCATAAGTCAAGCTCAACATTTAATACCTAAGTATATATATATATATATATATATATATATATATATATATATATATATAATTATATAAATATTAAATATTTTATGTAATTTAGTTTTATAAAATTTTTTTTTTGTTTATGTGTAATTATTTTATCCCTTTCTAAAGTCATTTAACGCTTTTTACGTTATATTTAAATTAATACAAGTTAATTTTTATTATTCTTGTTGTTACAAATGTGGAAACTTCATTTAAAATACAAATTTACTCACAAATCTATGTCATAAATAGTTTGAGAAGTACGAAGACAGAAATAAGAAAAATTGTGACCACGGATAAGGAAATTAATCTATTTTATTTGATTTAATCGAATTTGAACGAGATTTTAATTAGAGTTTGTTGGCTGCCAATTACTTTTGCATCGTAATTCTCAGTGGTAACAGTTTATTGGCAACTTTGAAATCGACATTCGTGAACAAAATAGTACATCTACCGCTCTGACATCCGGTTTGACTTTAATGAGAATGTTGAGTTTGTTATTTTTAAACGTAGATTTTCTGCCATACATTTAGTTAACTATTCTTATACCTATATATATTAGAATCAGAGAAAACATCGCTATATTAAGTATTAGTTCTTGAAGAAGTATTAGATTTTTACTTTTAAAATCAATACCTAACCCACGAATTACAATTGCTTTTCTAAATCCATACATTTAATAACGCAAACCAGTCCTTCTATTTTAATAATACAACGGCAATCGTAACGTTTATTGTCAACAATGCAACCGCAGTTTCATTCCTTAATTATCAATAAATCCCATGAGAATATTCAAACAATAATGTGATATAACCACCTGATATTACAAATACCAACCGATTGTTCGATTGATTATATAATTATAAATGATTGTTGTTTGAATTATAAGCGTAGAATCCAAATAAATGTTCAACCAAAATTGTATATACCAATTCACTTTCTAGTGAGTTGTGAACAAACAACTGGGTTTAAGCCTCCATCCAATCTGAATCTTAAACGAAATGTTTAGGGAAACGAATATCCATTGAAATTTGGGAAACTGCGTCTACCAACTAAATTTCCATGGACTGTAAAAATTATCAAATTGTCCTTTGCACAGACCAATCGGATTTACAATCAAATAGTATAAATTATGCTAATAAAATACGACCTAACGTTACGCAAAAAAAATTAAAGATAATATTTGAGATAATATTTTATTATTATTTGAGCATGGTCTAAGTTAAATTTTGATTAATTAGTGCCCTAAAATATGACGTGTAAATGGCAGTACACCAAAATACTAGTTAAAAGAAATTATAAACACATTGTTATTAAAGCAACGGTTTAATACGCTGTACTGTTGTCTACTACACAATAAATGATACAAATAATCAGATCATTTATGCACGGAACTTCTGTGTTGGCTTGTTCTTCTTCACGACCAGTGATTTTTACGTAACATTTTTTTTAAAACTATCTATATTATGGGAAGAAATTAAATAGGTCGATAAATAAAAACTATTCAGTGAAATTAGCAAACTTGTGTCCAAATGAAATAAAACAAAATTTTCCACAAATAAAAACTTTTACTTGTCTAGACGATATTAAATTACCTTACGTAGTTATTAAATGTTCACAAATCATTTTGACTCTGAGGATGAGACCTAATCCTCTACATAACCTTAATTTCTATATATTGTATATAGCGATTTACACTTAGCTATGATTTTAGTCAATTGTTATATCTATACAAATTCGCATTTTAGCTACTGAATTGTATTTCTAGTTCACAATATGTTACTTGTTACGTTTGGCGAGCTCTACAAATATATATCATACCGTAAAATAATGATGTAAATAGTATGATCCTTCTAAACGGTTGTTGTGAAACTATGACTTTTTAAGGATACAAATTTACAGTCATATTAAACGTGAAATTGTTATTATTACCATTAACATGCCAAGGTTATATTTACTTACTATAGGAGATCTTTTAAATGTTTCTATCTACAACTTCTAAGTCTAAAGCAATTTGCAAACATGATTAAAAAGTCCATTCCTAGCTCCTAATCCAAGATTGATCCATCAAATTACCTAGTGATCTACGTTGTAAAACATTTCTCTGAATGACTCTCGTGGGAAGCACAAATCGTTCTCAGCAGTCACGCAAAGTAGGCTAACACAGTTTATAATTTTATATTCTGAAATGTAATACATATTACATCTAATTCTTACTTTTGTTACCAGGGGACTTAAATTTAAGAAAGGCGGAACCAAAATGGTAACAATGTTTAGAAATTTAAAAAAAATTAAAAAGACAAAACAAATTTAGTGATTAACAAGGCTCAAGTTTATTTAAACAGAAAGAAATTTCGACGTTTCAGATTTTATCATTTACAACTGAGAAAGACATCCTGAGACAAAATTATCATAAACACCTTATGATTAACAATATTATATTTAAAAAAGATTATACGCCCTTAAAGTAAAATATTATAATTAAAAAAAAAAAAATTATTCAATAGAGTCTGAAAATTTATCCCCCCCTTTTTTAGTTTATATATTTTATAGTTACAAAATTTAACAAAAGACAATGAGCACAGCTTAACAATTAGCTGGATTATAATTAATCCAAAAAAAAAGATTATACGCCCTTAAATGTAAAAATTACAAAAATAAAAAAAAAGATGAAAAGATACTGATATTTATTTCCCCCTTTTTGACTTTATGAAATGATGGTTTTTTTTGAAACAGTTACATAATATTGCTTATTTGATAAATTACTTAAATGCTATATTGGCCAATAAATATATATATTTTAGACAAAAGAATTTATTATAAAAGAGAAGTTTATTTTAGAAAAGACATAAAATTTTGAATATTTAATTTTATTAATTGACGTCAATTGTTTTAATTTAGAAAATAACCTCTGGGAGGTTGTTAGGACCGAAAGTTTGCATGCAGGCACCACCCAATAATTTTTTATATATTTTATAATTAATTACACAAGTCTACATCTAAAGATAGTTTTTTAAGAAAACATATTCGCTGAAATAGTTTTAGGCACATATACAATATGAGTTTAATTAGAGTTCTATAGAGTTAGTTTTTTTGTAAGGTCACTTTTGTGCACGTGAAACGCTGAAACTATGTTGAAACAAAACGTGTTTTGTTAACAGGGCGAAACATGTTCAGATCTTTAGCCGTGTTTCTTCTACCAGCATATTAGCTATGAGCAAAAAACATGTTTTTTAGCGTCTGTACAAAATCAGACATGTTGTAGCATTAAAGTTCATTATTAAAGTAAATATCTGGTTATTTGTCAAAATTAAAGAAAATTGATGGTATAACAGAAATTCGTTAAGATGGTACTTAAAAGCTTCTTAGATTATTATAAATCTATTTATATATATTTTAATTTTGTTTGAAACAAAGCTTGTATAAGACTTGCAAGGACTGCAAAGTCCGTAAAACGAAATTTTCTGATTTAGAACAGATTTCTCCAATTGTTTTATATTTGACATTTTGAATAAGATATTTTAATCATTTAAAGTTCAACATTAGTTTGCACTTATTTCACATAATTGTTCAAAACTCAAAATGTGCCTTTACAAGGTTTTGTAAAGTATGTTTTTTAAAAAGTAAATTTTTATAATCACTCAGTTTCAAAAGAACATTGAATATTAAATAAAACATGAAATACATATTTTAAAGAAAACATGATAATTAACAAATTATTTTTAAAGCATTAACAAAAATTTAAAGTATGATAAAATCTGTAAGGTTCAGTACCTGGAAAATCCTGTCGCAGATCACGTGAGCTTGTGCCGTGAAAAATAATAATTTAACCAACATTATAGACTAAAACGCACAGAAACTGTAGATTAAGCATCGTTGAAGATTGAAGCAGAATTTTTGAGAATCAAGAAAATTTATTATATCTAACGTAACGATGAAAGGAGTCAGGCATTGTGAGTGACTACCGGTAGACTAGATAACGGGTATTAGCGCAGACCGGCTGTCTGGCCGTTGTACTTTGCCCTCCGATATCATATGATCTTTAGTTTTGGATGATCTCGCCGGGTGGCAGCATCTGTCAAGCGACGGGAGTTGGATGTGGAAGTGCTTATTTTGAATTTAAATGCTACAGCTCTCCCCCCCCGAAAAACGGAGTTGGGGTGGAGTCAGAAAGGAGGCCAGAAGGGCCTCCCTCAAAATTTTAAAAAAAGGGACAAGGGCCAGAAGGGCCTCCAAGAAAATTCTAAAGAAGTGGCCAGAAGGGCCTCCAAGAAAAGATTGAAGTAAGGGGCCAGAAGGGCCTCCTACAAACTTCTGAAGAAAGGGGCCAGAAGGGCCTCCTACAAAATTTTGAAACGGGGCACCTGATAGAAACAACGCTTCATAATGCTTTTATAGTCACCACTCTAGGGTGTAGCCTCCTTTGGCACTTACTTATTAAATTTTGAAATTTCTACAGCGTCTCAGCTCTTCCCACCTATGATTGGGATAAGCCCAGGACAGAAAGAGCTGAAGGGTGACGCAAAGGTCGACATTGCTGTGCATGAACTGACTTTGTACTCTAAGGTACAAGGGGGAAAGGGGTGGAGTGGCACCTCGGGAAGCCAAGTGGAGGTGACCACTCCGGGGACTGGGGAGGGAAAGTGCATAACACTTTAGGCTTACAGGAAAGGTCGGACTCAGACGGGGGGAGTATCCTCTGAGCCGACCTTAACATTAAATTATAAAAATAAATAAAAATAAAAGAAAAACTCCTGAAGCCTATTTGGGTCAGATCATGCTCAGCGTCGTTATTTTTTAAATTCCTCTTCTCCCATACGAAGAGAAAATTAAACTATTCACGGCTCTTAACAATTTCCGTGAGAAAAAAAATTTTGAAGGGTCTAAACAAATAATCCATTTGAAAAATAAACAAAGAAGCAGTATGAAACGTTGGGGAGTCAAAAAATTTTCTGCTGCGCAAAGCAGGGCTTGTAGTTGACTTAAGGTCTTATATGTGTATCTTTAATCATGTGCCCCAAAAGGAATTTAAATTAATCAAGAAGGTGTAAAAAAAAATTTCATCAAAATTTTTAAGTGTTAAAAAAAAAAAGATGTACAAAAGAAAGAAGTGTAAAAAAAAAAAGGTGTAGCAAAAGAGATGGTACCAAGATGAATGTATATAAAAGGTGACCCATGACAAAAAAAACAAACTCCGGTTTTCTCAACCCTAAACAAACTAAATAAGGAACCAACATGTTGACCTGCTAATAATAAAAGACGAACAAATAATTTAAGAAAGCACAAACAGGCCAACCATGTTGTCCTACTTACAAAACTGGGCCCCTGTAATTTAGAAGAAGAAAATTTAGCACAGAATGATATATTTTTTTAAAAAAGTGTTCAACATTTCAATGAATTATTAAACAAATGCCACCATCTGCAACAACCAGTCCACCGCCATTTTGCGCGTTACTCATGATGATAAAATTAAAAAAAAAATAAATAAAATAATTTTCTTTCAAGATGACGAAAACAAAAAAAAAATTCAAAAGCAAGCTCCGTGTTCTTTAACGAGTCTACTAATCGCAGCAAATCCACTGCCATTTTAACTGTTGCTAATAATTATTAAAAAAAAATAAACCAAGTAATTTAAAAAAAAAATTTCTTTTAAGATGATGCAAAAAAAAATGAAAGCCAGAGAAAGACTCAAGAATTATATGTAGTGTAGTTGTTGTGTATATGTGTGTGTGTAAGAATGAATTAATACAGACAAGCGAAAGAAAACTCGAGAAAGTTTTTGAAGGAAATTTTTGAATATATTTTTTGTTTTTTTTTTGTTTCTAACTATTTTTGGGTTTTATTATTTATTTAAATTTTTTTGGAATTCCCGAATGAGCCCGCTGTCTGGATCAAATTCAGTGAATGATTAGTGTGCAGCGTATGTAAATATATATATATATATATAAAAAACATTTAAGCAGACAAATAATAATAAAAAAAAATTTTATCGAAATTGGTTTAGAAGTTTTTGTGTAAGTGTTTATAAAAATAAATAAATAATAAAAAAAAGAGACTATAGATTTATAGATATCTAAATATTTAAACTAAATTAAAAAAAAAAATTTCATCAGCAACAGTTGTGCAGTATTTGAAAAAGCTGCAAAAGATAAAAATGAGCCTTGTTTAACAAAGATAATTTTGAATTTAAATTTAGATAGTTCCAATGCAAAATTTTGAAAATTAACTACGGTTCTAGAATTTAAATTAACAACTCTATAATTTAATTTAACCACACTAGAATCTAGAATTAACCACGCTCTGCTACCAGAAACATGTTACCAGGGGACTTAAATTTAAGAAAGGCGGAACCAAAATGGTAACAATGTTTAGAAATTTAAAAAAAATTAAAAAGACAAAACAAATTTAGTGATTAACAAGGCTCAAGTTTATTTAAACAGAAAGAAATTTCGACGTTTCAGATTTTATCATTTACAACTGAGAAAGACATCCTGAGACAAAATTATCATAAACACCTTATGATTAACAATATTATATTTAAAAAAGATTATACGCCCTTAAAGTAAAATATTATAATTAAAAAAAAAAAAAATTAATCAATAGAGTCTGAAAATTTATCCCCCCCTTTTTTAGTTTATATATTTTATAGTTACAAAATTTAACAAAAGACAATGAGCACAGCTTAACAATTAGCTGGATTATAATTAATCCAAAAAAAAAGATTATACGCCCTTAAATGTAAAAATTACAAAAATAAAAAAAAAGATGAAAAGATACTGATATTTATTTCCCCCTTTTTGACTTTATGAAATGATGGTTTTTTTTGAAACAGTTACATAATATTGCTTATTTGATAAATTACTTAAATGCTATATTGGCCAATAAATATATATATTTTAGACAAAAGAATTTATTATAAAAGAGAAGTTTATTTTAGAAAAGACATAAAATTTTGAATATTTAATTTTATTAATTGACGTCAATTGTTTTAATTTAGAAAATAACCTCTGGGAGGTTGTTAGGACCGAAAGTTTGCATGCAGGCACCACCCAATAATTTTTTATATATTTTATAATTAATTACACAAGTCTACATCTAAAGATAGTTTTTTAAGAAAACATATTCGCTGAAATAGTTTTAGGCACATATACAATATGAGTTTAATTAGAGTTCTATAGAGTTAGTTTTTTTGTAAGGTCACTTTTGTGCACGTGAAACGCTGAAACTATGTTGAAACAAAACGTGTTTTGTTAACAGGGCGAAACATGTTCAGATCTTTAGCCGTGTTTCTTCTACCAGCATATTAGCTATGAGCAAAAAACATGTTTTTTAGCGTCTGTACAAAATCAGACATGTTGTAGCATTAAAGTTCATTATTAAAGTAAATATCTGGTTATTTGTCAAAATTAAAGAAAATTGATGGTATAACAGAAATTCGTTAAGATGGTACTTAAAAGCTTCTTAGATTATTATAAATCTATTTATATATTTTTTAATTTTGTTTGAAACAAAGCTTGTATAAGACTTGCAAGGACTGCAAAGTCCGTAAAACGAAATTTTCTGATTTAGAACAGATTTCTCCAATTGTTTTATATTTGACATTTTGAATAAGATATTTTAATCATTTAAAGTTCAACATTAGTTTGCACTTATTTCACATAATTGTTCAAAACTCAAAATGTGCCTTTACAAGGTTTTGTAAAGTATGTTTTTTAAAAAGTAAATTTTTATAATCACTCAGTTTCAAAAGAACATTGAATATTAAATAAAACATGAAATACATATTTTAAAGAAAACATGATAATTAACAAATTATTTTTAAAGCATTAACAAAAATTTAAAGTATGATAAAATCTGTAAGGTTCAGTACCTGGAAAATCCTGTCGCAGATCACGTGAGCTTGTGCCGTGAAAAATAATAATTTAACCAACATTATAGACTAAAACGCACAGAAACTGTAGATTAAGCATCGTTGAAGATTGAAGCAGAATTTTTGAGAATCAAGAAAATTTATTATATCTAACGTAACGATGAAAGGAGTCAGGCATTGTGAGTGACTACCGGTAGACTAGATAACGGGTATTAGCGCAGACCGGCTGTCTGGCCGTTGTACTTTGCCCTCCGATATCATATGATCTTTAGTTTTGGATGATCTCGCCGGGTGGCAGCATCTGTCAAGCGACGGGAGTTGGATGTGGAAGTGCTTATTTTGAATTTAAATGCTACACTTTCATACACTATGCTTAGTTTATTTATATTTTTAAGATTTAATGTAAACCAACTTTTTAAATATATTAATTAAACAAAAGATAAGATTCTGACTAATAATACTCAGTCAATTAAAGTAATAATTTAATAACGTAATTTTTTTAAATATTTGCACGAGGATGAATAACAATGATAACATGAATTTATAAAATAGATTTTTTATTTTGTAAGTTATTACGTCAGGGCTTCAAATAGTCATTCTAGAAATAATATTAATGATTCAAAAAGTTTAGTTTTGGCACTCATACTAGTCCTTTTAAAGATATATGTATAGAATTTTAATATAAATAGGATTTAATACTTTTTTTGGGAGGAAAAATGGAAAAATCTTTATGACTTTGTCCAGGGACTGAAGGTGGTGGGTGGCCTCCCTACCCCGGTAAAACCAAAACCTTCCATTCTCTTCTTCCTTCTCTGCGGGACCATCTTGCGACATTACTTCGCAGAGAAGAATTAAATACCCCACAGGGTCATCCACCATCCCATGATGGTCGAACACCGAAACTGGAGCTCTATCTCAGCTCACCTTAGCTGTTTTCCTCGTTTGCCCATAATTCTATGAATGAAACTCTCTATTGCCTTCCACTTTTTCTCATCCTCTATTATAATTTCTATAATATTAGTCGGGGAAATAGGTGAACAAAGCTGTGTTGATCCCCCCTTCCCCCCCTGTGTTGATAGCTCTTCACTATCCTGAACCCCCCTGCTGCAGTAAAATATCGCATGCTCTGCCGTGTCTTCTTCCGCTCCGCAATCAAGACAGCTGGGATCTTCTGATCTTCTAAATCAATGAAGGTATGCCCTGAAGCTTCCATGCCCTGTTAATGCTTGAGTTAATAAAAAAGCTCATTTCACCATGTCCTCTGTTCATCCAATAATATAAATAGGATTTAATACTTATTTTGTTCTAAGTTAATAAGTTGGCATATTCTTTCCTTCTCGTTATATATATATATATATATATATATATATATATATATATATATATATATATATAACTCACATCTATCATGTGACATTAAGAAGTAAAAAAATGTAATTAATTTTTTTAACTGGTCAGAGGTCCATTATTTTCAACACTAAGACGTACGTTTCATTTAATAGCTTATTTCATCCATTGATGTTATTGCATATTACCCGAGACATAAAAGTATTTTTATCACAATGCACGAAAAACAGATGTTTTTGCTCCTGAAATTGATCCGTAGAGTCGATGGTTTTCCGTTACCTTATAACAGCACACCATAAAAATTAGTTGGGAGTTTTTTCGGTGCTCTAACCTCAAATTTTGTTTTGTTAGTGGATTTGATGAAAATAGATACGAACAATGCAAGAGAGTGAAATGGAAATTCCTGATAGTATTTTTAAAGAAGCAAAAGAAGTAATGTAAGGTATGTACGAAGCTGAATATGAAAGGTTTTAAAGTGGATAAATGACAGAAATATAAACATTGTAAATGACTACTTAACTATCGAAACATTACAAATCACCTACTTTAGGTTAAAAATTTTAATGATTTAATGACGCTGCTTAAGCAATCAAGAAAATATGGATATTTCACAGTTTAAAATTTCCGTGGCCTTCTTGAAACGTCAAAACTTTGGGTACGTGCCAAAAAAAGTCAAATGTTATAAAACGTGATCAAATACTGAAATTTATGTTGGAAGCTCAGATCAGCAATGGTTGTTGACAAAGGTGGTTTTATTATTTGGAATTTTTTTAGCATGTAGAAGGGACGATTTAAATAGGCTACAAGTTAACGATGTTCATGACAATGGAAACTTATTCCTCAAGGATGGGAAAATTCATAGACCAAGAAGTTTTACTATTACCATCAAGAAGTATGTTGCACCTTCAACATTTTTGATATATATACACCGTAAGTATAAAGCATTGCGACCATCTCATACGAAAAGTAACTAATTGTTCGTAGGCTACAGAAATAGTAAATGTATTGGTGAACATGTAGGATGTCATACTATAAATTCTATTCCAAGAAATGTTGCTAAATTTCTTCATCTAACAAATCCTGATAACTATAATGGTCTTGCATTGACAAGATCATCCGCAACCACGGTTACCTTCTCACTTTAAAGAACCATGGAGGATGGAGCTCTTTAATTGTTGCTGAAGGCTACGTCGAAGACTCCTTAGCGAGAAAGATGGATGTGTTCTGTAGGATTTTTGGACAATCCAATTCGACAGTTGTAAACTCTGAAGTAGAATCCAAAAAGGAGACCAAAAAGAAACAAGAGCCATGCACTTTATAACTGATGACATTTATAACATCGAGTAGAAACTCAAAATATTGAAAAACTAAAAAAAATCTAAATAAAAATCATTCCTGTTCTTCAAAAGTCCTTGCCAAACAAAGCCATACATATTACTGACAATAATATATTACTATTATTTTCCACTTTAATATCTAGATAAATTTTATAATACTTTTATGATTTTATGTTGTTATTAAAAATAATAAAAAACTAACCTAAGATTTTGTTATTGTTTTGTTTCTTTACTTTAGTTTGATTGTCCGTATGATAAAAAATGTTGTTCATCACATGTAACAAAAGTGTATTTTAGGCGCTTAATCGTGTTAAACACGATTGCACACTGAAATAATCACTTTTTCTCTTAGTAATAAAATATACTATTTCTACTACAGATAAAATGGCAGATGCTTGATATTTTAAAATTCTAGAGTTTCTGACTTGAAATACAAATTAGCCATAACAGAAATAGATGATATCTGTTCTTATTAAGAAGCATTTTCTTTTATTAGAAATGAGGAGGTTTAAAGAAATCACTTGAATCAATATGCAACAACGTGTAACGAGTATTAAAATAACAATAAATGGTACGAAATGTTTTACTAAAAGTAAGTTAACAGACACATGTGATTTATAAGCGAACTTTATTTATATAAATAATAAGACCTTAAATTAATTTAAAAATAATTGAATGGCTATTAAAGGTATTGAAAATATTTTTAACAAACACCTTCCAACTTTTCTCGCTTGTTGTCGAGTAAAATACTATTTATAAATAATTTAAATTTTTATGACCATATTTCCATAACAAATTTTAATGTAAGAATGTTGATAAGCTTTGATATCATTAGTTTATTGTGAATTGATTTTGGAAGAGATACTCGTTGGAATAAAAATTGAAGAAGTAAAATGACAACTAAATTGGATATGTTAATATAGAGTACAATCTGTATAGATGACATACACGCCAGAAGACGTAAATAATGTCACAGCTGTCAAATCTGCAAATGAATGATCTATATGTTCAATTTATATGTTAATAAAAACACATATTATCGTTAGACGATATCACCAACTTGTGACTATTATTACAATTCTAATTTAATTTGCAGGTGCATCACAGTAGTTTATTTTGATGGAAAAATTAAAAACAAATTAAATAAATCAAAACACATCGACTTTAATATATGCTTTAATAAAGCATTTCCATATTGTTCGGAACTCGTCATTTCAAAACTCCATTGGGGAAAAGAATCACATTCAAAATTTTTTAAAATTAGACTAATTATTTCGATATTGCTTCACCTGTGAAAACATGGGAACACAATAATTTGGATGCAATTGACTTTGTTTCTTATAACAAAAACCGTTCAAGAGATTTAGATGTAGCTTTTCCTATTTTAATTAAAAGGAAGTTGATAGGCGAAAATTCTCCAAATGTATAACTACAAATTTGTTTCTTGGGCATTATAAGACACGTTAAAGTATTTCGACAGAGTCTTGTCCAGTAGGGAAAGTTTGTTTAAAATTGTTGTTACCACCTAGTAACATGTAAACGTAAAAATGTGTATATCACCAGTTTCTCGACGTCGGCTAGGCTCTCGTAGATGCGTAGACTAAAAAGTCTTCTGTATTTCAACAGGATCCTATATGAGCACACTATAGTCCCTTATACCAAAATTTCATGTACTTATATTAATTTTTGTGGCCGCTTTCGTCCTTAAGTACAGAAAACAACGTCATCTACAACGGCGACTTAGGACGGAATTTCGAAAATTATAATTTTTGGTTTCCTGCAACAACAAAATTCGACAGACAGAATTTCTAAAATTAATTTTTGGTTTACTGAGGTCATGAAACGTAAATATCAATGAAAAAAACGAAGGTCGACACTTTTATGATTAACAAACTTATAGTATAGACTTTCTATATTTGGAAAATAATGTATGAACTACATTTTACGAGAAAAAAAAAGCTTAATATGTCATCCAAGCTTGAATGTTTATCAGAGCAATACATAAATTGAACGTGGAAAATAAATTATTTATTTCAAAGGGTTTAAAGACTACAGAATAAATCGAATTTATTTAGATAAAAAAACATCAGGAGGTTTAGAATTGGAACTATGTAAACATTAGTGCAGACGTTAATGGAAAGATTCTCTATTCGTAACATATTTCAATATTGATGATTTACAATAAAGGAAGGAAGTTTGCTATAAAGACTTCATAACAAAAATCTTCTTCCCGATATTGCATTCGATGAAGTCGTAGGAAAAAGTATCACAAGTCATAAATATCTGATGACGACGAATATCTTCCTTCTTTTCATATTGATATTGTGTACTTCCTGGTTTTATTTGATAAGTTACGAAAGTAATTCTTATCAATCAGTTATTTTGTTTCTTTGTGTGAAATTGTGCGAAAAATATCTTAGTATTATAGAAGAGTAAAATTAAGTAATATTATTGTTTAAAGTTGTTTATATTGTTGATTTTACAAAACCGATACCAACCTATTGTAAATTTATTTTATTCGTTCTGTTGTTTGGTTTGGTTTTAATTAAATTGTTTATTCAGCGTGTCTAAAATATGTAGGAGCAGTTTGATCATATTATTTTTGAAACTACGAATTTATACAATTAAGTCGTACTGTGGTGAGATATCTTAAATGACAGCGAGGGATGAAGCAGTGTGTAAGGAAGGTCAATCCCAACTCCTTTGTTTTCAAGGTAATAATTTTACTACCCACTCTGCCAGCATTTTTCCTTCAGTTGACTCAATCAGGCATGCTAATATTTTTAGTTAGAAGAGAGTGAAATGATGACTGCCGCGGGTTTAAACTGCCACCAGAAAATCACACATTCCTTACTTTTGTATTCTTATTATTTCGTTACAGTATTTTAGACTAATCATTCATTTATTTGGTATTGATTACTGCGTGTTGGTGATAATAGGTCGAGAATTACCACTTTATATCCAAGAGATATTAAAAAAATTATCGGGCTTATTTGTACCGTGTGAGACATTAACTTGTATCTTTTTGTTTTTGAACCGTGTTGGTAACAACACTACCTAATTGGTTTTCTCCCTGAATGATTAGTTAATAGCCTTTGAGGAATACTTCTCGGTGTAGATGGTAAGTTGTCTATTTCCTGAACTGTCTAACGAGGTGGTATTGTGACTGGGTGTATCATAAGAAGAATATAACTGTGCGTGTTAGTTGATTCGTTTTGATTAATTAATTGTACATTTTTTCACTTTTCACTTTCACCACTAGACACTTCCCACCTGGGGACAATTTAGTTTGCTTGTGAATAACTTTAAAACCCGTAAGAAAGAGAACCAGTCGGAGAACGGTAGCAAATATTTGGCCAGTTCTTCTTCCAAAAAGCACATTTTTCTCAGAAGCGTAAACTTCTGGCCATGTTATCCTCTAAGAAACAACATCGTTACAACTCAATTCTTTTGTTTTATTCAATTCTCGGTTATTCGCGTCCAGCATTAGCTCTACTCTTTTATTTGCATCACAAGCATTCTCTTAACTTAGTGTCTAATTCTTTAAATTCATATAAAGCAGAAAAAATTGTCTATAGATTTCATGTTTCTTGTTCGTAAGTATAACTAAGAGTTGAATGACGACGTAGTACGATCTATCCATTAACAATTGTGCGACCAAACTAACGGGTTTTGTACGAACTAATGAGTGTTCACATCCATGAACTCCATATTCTAGTTAAAATAATGTTTCATCTTATATAATTAAGTGCCCTTTCTGAGAACATTAATGTAATTTTTCTAGATTTATACCTACTAAACTAGGTAGTCCTTTGAAATTTACGTAATTTCATATCTAAACGACAGTTTGTTAGCTTAAAAATCATAACTTCTGTTGATTAGTTCATGTGATATCTAGCAGGTGGTTCAAGTAATCTAACAGTAACAACATAATACGAATGCAAATACTAGGCCTACTAATGTGTTAAAACAGAAATTTCAAAATCTATGCGTATTCCAATTAAAAATAAAATCATAATCATTCCTAATAAGATTTATAGAAATAAATTCCGCCACAAATGTCGTCGAAGGTTGATTTATTACTTATAAAAGTGTTTCTAGAAAACGAAAATAGCCTATATATTGCAACTAATTTATGAAATTATTGAATGTCATGCAGTAACTATTATTTAACAATATCATTGCAATTTCTAACAATGTAAACAAGTGACATTCTAACAAATAAAACACAATTTTTCTTTTGTAAAATTCTATAATTTATTTGGTCTAGCCGACCATGGTTTCGCCAGTTACGGCATTGACGAGGCTCTTACAAGACTAAATACAATACACATCATAACTATTATAAAAGGTTGAGAAAGGCAGGAAAAAAAATTGTTTTATTTGTTAAAATGGAATTCTATCAAGTACCGTCGGTCATCAGTGTAAACAATATAAGTGACATTTCTTGTTGATTATTTTTAACTGTAAAGAGAAAGAAGTTTTATTTGCAAATCAAACTTCTTGAGGTGACCTGAGTTCAACAACGTATTATTTGTTGTTTTGTTTTTTGTAAGAAGCCCCAGACCGTCTCCTAGATCTCAAATACAAACCCTCATTACCCATATCAAACGTATTGGTAATTATATCCACAAAAATCATTAATTCAAGATAGAGATCAAAAAGTAAAAACTAGCAAAGCATTTCTATATTGAAAGCATCTCAAAATTAGCAAAAAACATTTTTGAACACATTTTAGTTTCATATAAACGTATGTGACACGAAAGGCAGTACGAAATATTTTTTTAAAATGTATTACAATGCAAAGTTAGGATAATTTATTAAATGACAGAAACATGGTGAATTTTAAAAAGGTATTAATTTTTTTTTTTAAATGTAACCGCTTTTTCAAAGATTCTTCAGGGTTGATTTGAGTAATTTGAAAATATATTCACAGTAATAACAATTTTAGAGCCAGATTTGTTTCTGATGGGATATATTTTTCAAGTGGTCTCTTAATAGTCTAAGACTCTATCATTTTATCAATTTTGACGCTTATACATTTTTACCAATCTAGTAATAATAAATAAATAATTATTTTAAGTGAGAAGTACACGACATAGAACTGGGAATTTTGAACCCAGGACCGTTGGCTTTACAGACTAATATTGGTCACCTATTGTTGGGCTTTACACCTATTGAATATTCCTTGGTCACCTTCCAACAGAGAGTGAGGTTTTGTCTTCTGCAATTGTTTGAGTTATTAGATGAATCACCTTTGTTACAAACGTCATTGAAATTAATCTGTTTCCTCAACTTGGAGTTTTTACGTAAGCATTTTTTATTAATCATAACGAACGTAGAAGTAATTAAATTACAACTCAACAAATTGCTATCAATAAAATTATGTGAGAAGTGTATGCCCTACGCTGTTAGGTTACAATAAAGCTCAATTGGTAGAATATTGGGGAGTAAAGTCAAAGGTCCTGAGTTCAATTCTCAGACTAGGTGGAAGATAATATAAATTTAAATAATTATTCAACTACTTATATATTTATATATTATAATGTTGTATATATTTTTCAATACAAAATTTGAACGACCACTTTATTCTCTTCTCGATGTCAAACTGTGACAATTGTAGCAAATCTTGAATACGCTGCAAATACATACTTGAGCTGCATAGTTATGATTATAAGGTGCCTTGTAGCAGTAATTGGATCATCCTGTTGCTTCAAGTAGGGAAGTTGATTGAGTCAACATGTTTGAAAACGCCCTGACGAATTGATTTTATTATGTATTTGCCAACAAGACTTCAATAACAAACAACAGTGAAAAATTATGTTGACTTCTGAAGAACCATCAAATTTCCAAGCCTTTTTTGTTTAAATTTATTAACCGATTATTATTGCCCTACTTTTTTTTTTTACGAAATATTACATTAAGCAATGAGCTGTATTAAAATCATTTGTTTTAAATGATCTATTGAAATTGTCTCGCCTAAATACATTATTATAATCATTGAAACAAAGTTTTATTTATATTTAAATAATAGTTTTAAAATGTAAATAAACTAAGATTCCCATGTATTATTTCTAAGACATGGTTGTAAAATTTTGTTGAATAAATACAATTTAAAACAAATATTTATATTTTTAAGTAAATGTAAATAATTTCCACAAACCGACTTGCTCTCATCTGCACGTGTCAATGAAAGTCTAATATAAAACACTTGAAAACAGATGAGTCTGAAGTACGCAACATTAGTTATATTATATTATTATTAACAAGTACAATCAGAACTGAGTACCTTGGCTCCTTTCCATAAAGATTACGTTTTCTCAATAATAATTCGAATTTGCCCCTAACCACAATCACTGGAACTTAATAAAACACAATTATCTGATTAATTGTTCTTTATTAATTATATCCACTTAATGCCCTGATGTACATTTCGATAACATGGTTATCATCATCGGAGGGTCTTGCTTATACACTAAATCTAACATTACATATCTATTACTAAAATTAAATTAAACATAAAACTATGATAACCTGAGTGTAAGCTAAAATCCCTCCCACTCCACAGATCAGTTGACCAGTAAGATAGAGGCTTGGGCTGGCCCTTTGTCAAGTTAGGGGCAAATTCGATTGTGAATTTCACCACAGTGCTCAACAAGATTGTATATTACGTTTTCTGTTTTCTTAATTTTCGAATAAAGAATTAATTGCAGACGTTTAGTAATTTGTGATATAAATATTAAATTCTAATTTCATTTACTATTAAAAAGTGAAAGCTAGATTAAGTACCAAATTGTATTTCAGTTAAATAACAAAATTAACAGTTTATTAAGGTCAATTATATTTACTGTATTTCATATTTTGTCCTTAATTTTATAATAATGAAGTAAATGAATTTTATTTAATCTATTTATAAATAAAAGCCAAATACCACTCGCTGACTCACTCATCACGATTTCTCACAAACTACTGAACAGATTGCAATGAAACTTGGAATATAGCTTCTTCATAGTTATTAGGTACTAACTAAAAAATGTTTTGAAAAACTTTTGCGTTTACGTATATTGAAAAAAAAAATCAGAAATTAAAATTTTCTGTAAACTACAAAGGTGAAACGAGCTGAGGCTTCTTACATTACTTCTTTTCAAATGTTAGAAGCTTATGGTATACAAAATACGCAAATGGTTAATGTATTAGCTAAAAATCGGCTCTAAATACAAGATTTAAAAAATCACTAAAAACCGAAATGGCGGCTGGCATATCTCTTTGACCGATGGAGTTGCTTCTTTCGACTGATTAGATTTGAAATATTTACAGTTTTTTCTCATATGTTAAAATGCCTTTTTGTTTCAATATTTACATAATCATGTTTATATCATTCAATCTATAATAATAAAAACTCCCTTAACGCTCAATTATCTATACGTTAACCCCGTACGAAGGACGGGTACCCTGCTAGTTTCATATAAATAACTATTTTAAATGGTTCTATTTATAAATTTAATTTTTTTTTTTTTGGATCTAGCAAGGAATTTTATGTTTATTATAAATGTTTTGTGTGGCTTTCCTGAATTACTTATATTTATATACTTTTTTTTTACATTTTAGTTGAAAGGTTTTTCAAAGAAATTCAATACAAAAACACATTGCATATATAATACAAATAAAATGTAAAATAATTTACTAATAACACAGATCCACTATTTTGACATGTAGTTTGAAACTACTGTATTTTACAGTCGCAGGACTGTTACTTATCTGTCACGTATCTTTTGTGACCCCCATGTTATAATCTTGAATGCAGATTACGTGTTGAATTCATCTAACGATGCCATTTAATGGCGGAACAACTGTAATGAAAAACCATTCAACAAGAAATATTGAATAGATACTCAACATGAATCTAAAAATAATGGTAATTGGCGTCATTATATTATGTATATTTAGCCAAATTTAAAGAATATAAGATTTCATTTTCCGGAAAAGAGAAACCAGTAGAAGATTTCAATTTGTAAATGGTTTAACCTATCTTTACTTTCGTTCAATACATACTTCAAAAACATTGTCAAGAATGTAAGTTACTATTGACACTTGATAAATAAAACCAAAATATTTTTCTACTGTGATTGTTTATGATGATTACAGCTCATTAATAACTCAAAATAATATTTACTTTCTTAAGAGTCTACATGTAGAATCTACAAAAGAGATTATGTGAATATAAAGATTTTTAAATATATTATAAAAATATTACTAAACATTACTAAAAACATTCAAAAAATAAAATAGAAATGTCACCTTCGCGGAACGGCAGACAAAAGTATATTTAACTATCAATTTCAAAAATTAATAATAAAATAATACAATTTTAAACTTACAATAAATATAATAAATAAATTGATTATTTGTAATGGTTCATTTTTATTGTTTAATACATATTTAAGTTAAAAACCATGTAATAAAGAAGCCATAATTGCAGAGTGTTCACACTCTACATACATTTGTAATATAAATTTAAGACCATGTGAATTCTGTATAAACAAACGTTAAATTTATTTTCTTTATTAAAAATTAGTAAAAAAAATTATTTACTTTTGAATAATATTTTTATACACCACTATTTACAATAATAAAAAAATACAGTGGATAGTTTACGTAAAATGTCTTCTTCTTTTCATAATGTTTTGTATGTATGTTATGTGTGAGAAAAAGTTAGAGCAAGAGCGTGACTGGACAATCGAGCATGATACTTTACGGATTTTAGTGATACGCTCGTGACGGGGAAATCCATCCTGATGGATTACGGATTTTGATTAGTCCAGTAGGAGATTTTTCTCCATACAAAATGTATAGTATTATATCGTACCAAAAGAAGTTCAATAAATAACAACCACTATATTTTATTTTGATTTAAAAACTTTGTTAAATGAAAAATTATACTTTTAATAATACAATTGCAACTGGTATAATGAATATTGTACAAATGGTTGAAATAGACGAGGAGTATCATAACAATTTAGTAGTATCACTCAAATATTCCACATGGACCACGTCTTTTACAATACATTATGAATAGTATTTTTAATAACCTATATAATAAAGACATAAATCACAAACACACACACACACACAAACACACACACACACACACACACACACACACACACACACACACACACACACACACACACACACACACACACTCACACACACACACACACACACACACACACACGCACACTTTATAAGTTTTGGTTTGATTTTAATTACAATTGGTAATATTATTACAAAAACGCAATATTAACTCACTATGGCATCAATTGTATTTTCTACTCTGAGTTAAAATTTTTTTTTCATAAATAAATTATATTCATAAACAAGTCGATTATTAATTGCTCAATAGAAAAATTAAGAAAAGGAAACAAAAACTGGCATTTACATATTGATGCTAACGTAGTAAAACTCCCATTTTAAATATTGATCAAATAAAATAAAAGATTCATTTAAATTTAAAGTTGAATATTTTTCTGCACTTTCTAAAAACCACGGTTGTTATTTGTATTGTTATAAACATATTTTGTTATTACTAATAGTAAACACTAGAAGTTGCCTTAGGCTTACGCGATTTTAGTTATGTACAACAATAATTGTTTTGCTCAGAGTTTTATTCAAAGTTGATGTTTACTAAAACAACCTATAAAATAAGAAAAAAATAAAAAATCTCACTAAGTTTCCTGCTTTTAAAATAGCAGCACAATTCTTTGTAAAATTGCTTGAAGCTGTAAAACGAGAGGACGTCAGATTTCCAACAGCTGTTGTAATTTATTTAAGTTAAGAGGAACAATACAATATTTGTAGACGTTATGACTTGTTGTGTTTCGTTATTTTATTTAACAAATAAATAAGTATATATACACTTCGAGGTGCATTTTGACTGAAATACATTCTTCTGATTCTTGTATTGTTATTACATAGAAATGAATATATTTAAGATGTAATTAAAATATAGAAAAAAATGAGAAAAGATATATTTCAGAAAATAAACAGTGCAAATCATTTCACAAATTTCTTCAGATTCCAGGATAGAAAACCTAGCTACATAAACAAAAATATCCATTCGGCCAGAGTTTGTTTTGATATTTCATAATACTTGAATAATATGCCCTGATTTCTTTTTAGATGTATTTTATGTTTGTTACGTTAACATTTGTTTATTTTCATTTTTTTTGTTTGTTGTTAATTCTCGAAATATATTTCAGTTAGTTGTGAACCATCCTTTTATTTTTTTGAATAAGTGCGATTGAAAAAGGTGCCCCGAGTCAACTTTTGCAACTTTCGGGAAACTTAATAAACTCGTATAAAATATGTTTAATAACAAAAATAAAAATTCCTAAATTATTGTGAATATTACTTCTAATGCTATAAAATAGAAAAAAACAATAACAGCAAAATGACCATTATTAAAGAGTTATGTAAATAAAATAAATTTTATATATCTTGACTGAGGTCCTTTTTGGCTCTCAATTTCAGTTTTGTTTGCCTAACAATTTCTTATAACATACTAAAAAAGGTAAATGAAAAGCCTTTTAATGTAAAAACTTTTATCTACAAGGTTTTCTTTACTCTGATATATATATATTTTTGAAGTAGCCTAACCCAACCTAACCAAAGTATTTTATAAGTTTAAAACTTTGGATTATTAATTCTGTACTTTACTCAGCGGCATCTTGTTCATCCGTAGTTTGCCAGTTTAGTATTTTATCACAGAATTGGATGTGTTGTTTTGGAATGTAACTATACAACTTTCTCAAATCACAAATTTTATTTCTTTTAATTGGAACGAAACTCATCGAATAATCTTTAATGTCTTGTAGTGAAAGGCAGAGATCCTTTTTTAAGTTGAACATATGGATTGTCTGAAAACCTCCTGTTCATATGTACATACTTGCTTTGACAGTCCCTTCTTCCAAATGTGAGCACTGGAAATAATAAAATTTGGAAATAACAAATGGTTGCTTTTCTTTGCGAGGCAAGGTTTTGGTTTCGTTTAATATTGCTTTAATAAACAGTAGGCCACCAATTGGTATAGTCAGTGATCATATCGGTTTCAACTAAGGTTACTGTACATTGAGATTTCTTGGAAGTGTTTACTATTATTTCAATAATTTCCTTTGGAGTGAAAATTGTGTCTGCTTTCTCATTGGCTTCTTGATCCTACTGAAACTTTTGTCGTAAGAATTGTAAGTGTCCTCGCAATGGGAAAAAAATCGCTACACAACTATGAACCTACCCAAGTCACACAAAGCGAGACAAACTTTAGATAATGTGTGGTTTTCATTTGGACCCCAACAGATATCAGAAAAAAATGTGAAGTTCCTCAACTTGGCTAGAGGGTGTACTTATATAATCCATTACGAATGAGGTAACGTCATACTTCTTTTTTTTTGTTTTTCTTTCATTGTAAGCATAAAAATGCGAAAGTTTAGTTTTTGTATTATAAACACAAAAAACTTGCACGTTTAATTGGTGCAAGTAAAACACCCCTTGCACCGGTATTTTTAGTAGTTCAATGTTTTTCATAAAACACAATACCAACAATGTTTTAATATATTTCAGACATTTTTGTCGTATCTTTAAGAGTAGCGTGAAATTGCTTAGCACGCCGACAATGAACCATTAACTCTGCAGTGGCAACACGCTTTGCATTTTCATAGATATGAGGCTTTTTCAATTTAACTTGTCGTTCCTCACAGTAAGCACAGGTGTCAATTTGGGGCTTACCGAACTTTAAGTTAAAGTTTTCGTTTTACATAAAACTCGTATTTAACATCAATACTGGGATATCGTTCATTGAAGAGCTCATACATTTGTTTTACAATGAGTTCGGAACGTACTTTTGCTGTGTACTGTGTTTATTTTACTGGGAATGATTCATTCTGATCATGAATCAAATTGAAAAACATGAGGTGTTTTCTAGTTGTAGGGGGAATATTCCCTCTCGAATCCCTAGGAGTTTCCCCGGCTTTTCCACCTGATTTTGTTTGTCAGTGACGTCGAACAGTCGGAAAAAGGCATTTGAATCTACTTACCTTTGAGAAGTACAAAGTATTTAAATGTATTGTCATACTGTGTAGATTCATTGCCCTTCCTTGGTCTTGTTTGCTTGACATCTTGTTTTTCGACCATTCGTTGTAAGTTTAGATCTTGTTCGTTCTTAGTATCCAACTACTACATTGAATCAAAAATCAAAAGTTCTTTCAGTTTCATCAAACAGTAGTCTTATGGCAGTTACTAAAACATTTTAAGTTGGAACAATTTTGTATATAGGTACCAAATTTATAACATAAGTAGAAAATACAAAATACTAAAGAAATAATCCCCAAACAACTAACATAATTAACGTTGGAAAGTTTAATAAACCCTTATGTACGTTTCGGTAACACAGTTACCATCATCAGAGTGATTTAAACCGTTTATTGGTTCATAACGTTTTATTAAACTTCCTAACGTTAATTGTATTAGGGTGTTAGTAGTGGTATGGGCTTCGTTTTTTCATGGCGTTATTAAACACAAAGCTCATTGGATCTTAAACAAAATACTGGTTTAAATTTAGTTATAATGACTTTAAATTTTTTTTAAAGACGATAGATATTCGTAAAAGTACTTTTTAGACTCAGACAACCTCAACAATGAATTTTCCTGTAAAAACATAACATAGTTTTAGCAATGTATTTTTATTTCCTTAAAGAATGTGTAAAGGAGAAAACATTAATAAAGATATGGAATAATGCGATGCTGTTAAGGAATCCATGATGCATTTTATTACGCGTAAAATTTTAAAAGAATAATACTAGTAAACTTTGATTCTATTTTTTCGAACAGATTATACAAATTGAACAGATTCTATTCTCGTTATTTGGTGGTTGAAGTTGTGCACCACGAAAACAGTTTTTAAACCTTAACAAAATTAATTAAACTACTGATCGATTCCACAACACTATATAGATTGTCAACACAACACTACTGGTTCACGATAGCTAACACTAGATATTTATTATAATCTAGGGTATATTACATAGATTTTACATATATACACACGTGAAAAACTAAGAAATAAAGCCAATGTAATATTTTGTTATTTTGTTTATGGAAAGTTATTACTACCATGACACAGTATACCAGTGTATTTTTCATTAATATTATAGTTTACCTCTAGAAACTGTAGTTAATTAATACATTCCATGCTGTATTTTGTTTACTGCCTTATTCTATTAATAGCCATTAAACTCTCTCTTGTACAAAAGTGTAGTTCATGTTTATAAATCTTAATACGGTTTATTATTATTTAGTTTTGTTATTTTAAATAAAAACTAAAAAAAAAACAAACTTGTCTTCCTCATTCATCTTGCACAAGAAGTGATTTAACTAAACTGTAAATCAACTATTTTATATATAGATTTGACAGGTTTTTACTGAATGTATGATTAGTAGTGAAATATGGGTTGGAAAGTTTCCACAATCTAGGGTAATAACTTTTGTTTGATTTCTATCGGTTTTGTAATTACACAGAAGAGAAATGTGTGTGTAATATCGACAGGGACATAAATTATAATTTAATTTAATAACTCTTAAATACCCAACAGGTTTGGAACAACAGACTTCCAGGTTCATATTTTGAGTGAACCAGGGAAATCTTTATTATTTTAATTTAACTTTCAACATTTATTGAGCATACAAACGGGACAAAGGTGCATCAACTCTATAACAAAACTCAGGGGGAATCAAAACATCTGTAATTATGGCGGTTGCTATGGTTATATCTGTTATTGATTTATTACCTGATTTTGCACTGTTGGTTACTTAGTAAACACGCAGTCCGCTTATAAGTCACGGGTATTTTATTGTGAAAACCTACAGGATTATAAACGCGTTGATTGTTACCTCTCGAATTGAGTTGGTGTTAGGAACGTTCCAAGCAAGAAAATAATTTGCTTGTCTGAGACAGATAGAGAGAGAATGAGAGAAAGGGTTTTCCTAATTCACTTTAAAAAATTCGGGTTTTTTCCTTTGGGTGAAATAAGTTAAAAACCCTAATACAACCAGGTGTCGTTGTTCGCCAGTCCACCCGTAAGTGTTTTTTAACCCCCCCCAAACCAACCTATATAATTGAACCAAATATGGATCAATTGTTAATTTAAGTTAGTATGTTAAGTTTCATTATTATTACCCAACTAGTTTTAAAATGGTGGCCATTCGAACCTTTTAAATATAAATAACTCTTAATCCAGTCATTTTAAAAATAAAGAAAAGAACAACTTTTTTTTTTTTTTTTTTTTTTTTTTTTTTTTTTTTTTTTGTAAAACTGGGAGAAAAATAAATGAGATTTGAATTTTTTCGTAAGCTTCCAAACATATAGAAAAGATTCTGTATGTCAGAACCGAACAAAAATATTTACGAAAACACTTAGTGTTCCAGGTATCCGCGATTATTTTATTTTTTACAAAAAAAAACAATTAAGCTTTGGAAATAAAAAAATATATTTAGTTCAGATTAGGTATACGGATTTAGTGTACGAAAAGATATTTCTAAAGTTTTGAAATACGAACCGTTTTAATGGTTTAATTTAGAATATATCGAAAACTGTCAACATTACAAAAAATTATCATGAGTTTCCCTTTTTTAATGACAATAAAAATTATTTTATACTTTTTATTGTAGGTTTGTAGATAACCGAATTATTGACAATGAAACAGATATATAATTTCTTGGTAGTTGTTTATCTAGAACTAATACTATTTGAACTCTAATACTTTTAATAAAAATAACAAAATACATTACTCTGAATTCCGTATAGAAGTTCAAATGTGACCTTCAACTGTTTCAAAATAGCGCTCATTTAATTTGTATCGTGTAACATATCTCTTAACATGTACAGAAATGAAACAAAAATTAAATTGTATTTAATAACAAATTATTGTTACTTTTAACTTTAATTTTTGAACGAAAAACTACGACACAGCCCACTATAGCATTTGTTAATTAAACAATAATAAAAATATCTTCCAATAGTTACATAAAACCCAATTTAGAAACGAGTTAAATAATCGTTATGGGCAAATCGACATAAAATAATTAACAGTATAACAAATCTCAAATAATGAAATTTATAAACAAGAAGTCTAAAATTAGTACAGAAAATGATCCATGTCCTCTGTGCATGTCTATGCTTCGTTGAAATCGATTTCTCATTGATCCCCTCAATCATTCAAATAATTTCGGTTTATGTCTAGTTGTCCTAAAACCTTCTATAATTTTTTATCTGCGAAATTCATTATTTCTAGAGGAGAGTGAGTGATATACTAATTTATTTAAATATCCCTAAACAAAGAAGTGTAGGGGGTTTAGGTCAGGGGACCTGGCAGGCCACGTTATAGGCTCTCCATGGGTAGGCAATACATTTGTTTTGAAACACGTTATTCAATTGTCCTCTAATATTTAAACTCAAATGTGCTGGTGCACGTAACAAAGCCTTGGTGAGATTTATTACACGGAACACAGCCAACATTTAGGATTAGATTATGGATGTCATCTTTTGAATGTTTATTCATAACAATAATATATTTATGTTTTATAGAAAATACATTTTTCATTTTAGGATTTAATTAGAATACGTTGTGAGCAGTTTGAGAACAATATTAATTTTTTGAAGTCCAAGATTAAATAAATGATTGTTATGATCAACATTTTTGTTATGTCCGGACTATTATTGATATTATTAGTATGAAAGTTTTCGGAATCTTGAGTTATTTGTTTTTACTTTTTTTTTTTTTTTTTTTTTTTTGGAATATTGTATTTCAAAAACGTTTTTATTAATTTTGTTGTTGTTGTAAATTAAGATCTGAGTCATATTAAGATAAATAATACCACGAAAAGAAATATTTCTTTGTTATACTATTTTGTTTGTACATAGGATGACAACTTTTGTAATGTAAATATTGAAATTGTATAGTTCATTTAATATGAATTTTAGTTTGAATGTATCAGCGTTCATGTATAACAAAGGATTTCAAATTATCTTTCTCATGCTTAATGATATTCAATGTTTTTGATACAGTTTCAAGTTTTTCATCGATATTGCAAGAAATACATGATTTATTGAGAAAATAACCTTAATTTACAAGTTTTCTGTTGTATTAATTTCAGTTGTTAACAGAGTTTTTTTTCCAACCCGTTGGCTTGTATATATATATATTGCGTGCAGTGACTTTTTTTCCAGGCTCATGGTATAAAGCCATAATTTAGAAATCAATAAAGTTGTAGATATTCACAAAATTTACAACTTTTTTTTTAAATGAGAATTATAATTTTGTAGAGTTAAAATTAAAATCTTGTCAATTTAAAAACTAGGTGTAATTGGTTTTTATTTCAATGAGTGTTTAAGGATTTTGTAAAAATTGTCCAACCCTCCAAACTGTTATTTCCAATTAGTATTACAGCGAAATTTTAACAAACATTTTACTTTTCGGTACTTAATAGATTAATATGGTACGTAATGCTCTTTCAAAACTTTAGGTATTCGGGTAATTTATCAACTATAGAACTTTGAGTGTATAAAGAGTATATAAAGTATATAAAGAGTATATAAAGTGGGTTAGCTTATAATGTCACTTTTTTCAACGTTACAAGTTGTCACTATTTTCTAGTAGTAACAATGGTTGAGTTTTTAACTAACAAACATTCTACACTAAAAACTAATAAATGATTTGCCGACCAGTGCATAAATATTCAATAAAATATAATTTTTTTTATCTCTTCATTGCAATAATTCTGGTCTTTTCTATTTTAGTTTCTGAAAAGAAACACGAATCATATGAACGATGTTTAGATACTGTTTTAAACACAGATACGACAACATTTTACATTTCAATAAAAAAGTTATATATTTTTTTGCAGCCAATAAAACAGAGGGAAAATCTGAAAGAATTACCTTCCCAACTTATCAAATAAAACCTGAATGAACACAATATCAATATGAAAAGAAGAAAGAAACTCATCGTCATCAGATATTTATGACTATGGATACTTTTTCTTCGATTTAATCAAATGCAAAATGAGAAAGAACTTACGAAATTCTTTGTTATGAAAATGAGAAAGAGTTTTTGTTATGAAATCTTTGCAACAAATTTCCTCCCTTACTTTTTGCTATTCAATAATATTGATATGCATGTTGAAACTTTATGTTTTGATTTTGTTTCACAAAGATCAAAATTTATAAGTTATTATGTTTGGTAATTCAAATTGTTAAATTGATTTTGTACCATTAAACATCTTTAATATGCATAATTTTTAATATTGTATACTAATGACCGACGGAACTTGATAGAATTCCATGTTATACAAATAAAACACATTCAAATTCTTTTGTTAAATTCTAGAATTTATTGGTTTAAAAAAAAAAGAGAGTTATTGCGATAAATATTAAACCTCTGATGACTAATGATGGTTCGATTTCGTATCGCTCAGTTCTATATTATATATTCACATTTAACTGTGAAAGCTGAATCGAAATTCCTCCATCAGTTTTAGTTGTAATATGGGGGGGGGGAGATTTCAACGGCATGCAAATATGTAAACAAAATTTTTGTGTAGCTAATTACACAATTATTAGCAACGAATGAAGGAATGGGAAGTGGTTTATTTCATAAACCAAGAGAAACATAAAATTGTCATTAACGTTCGTATTAAATACATTCGTTGTAGCGCTGGGCCTCTGGGGAGCTTGTTCTGTTCATTAGTCACCTAGTGAACAATTGATACCATACGCGACCAAATTACGTTGAATAACAAGTGTGTGGGTTGAAACAACAAACTATCAATACTTATATTTTACATTTTCTTAATTAGTTTCACATTCGCGTTTAAAAGGAATAGTAAAAGAATAAATTATTAAAATAATCCCCAATACTAAATTTAAATCCAATATTATCTAAGAATAATAACTAGTTGAGCACACGAAGTTGCCTCTTAATTATAACCAAGCAGATTGACTGCACGTGTTAGTTTTCTGCAAATCAACCGAAAAGATTTAAAATTATATTTATTAAAAAACTAAGCTTTCTTTATGTTATTTTACTGAATATGTAATTTAAGAAAAAAGTATTTGTCGAACAAGAAATTTAAAATTGATGAATATAGTGCATCACTTTACGGTTATAGATCTGGCTAAAATAAAAGTTTGACTACCTTGTACACTTTACATGAACATATCCTTATAGGTAGTCTACACCAAGGTGCCTTCGTCATCGTTTATATACCAGTCGCTGTGGTGCTCTTCTGACTCGTTTGGTGACAAGTATATAAAGTTCTTGGGTACTTATTTCATGAAATCCTTTAAGAGCCTAGTCACTACCTATATTCTTACAGGTAGTCAATCTCAAATTGTCTTCGTCATAGTTTATATACCAGTCGCTGAGGTCCTCATCTGACTCGTTTATAGCCAAACATAAGTTCTTGGGCACTTGTGTTATGAAGTCCATCAAGGGGCTTTTCCGCATAAACTAAAATTTCATACTTAAGACCGTCCGGCGGAAGTGGCGCCCAACGTGGGGCAGCTAACTAACTTAAGAAAATAAGACTTACGCTCCGTACGGCGTAACACACACACACACTTTATAAATGTTGGTTTGATTTTAAATTCTCTTCCTTTTAAAGAAGCAGGTATAAAACCGTCATCAAAATGTTACCTTTCTTTAAGATCCAACTAAATCTAACTTATAATAGGTTACTTATAATATTATTTATTAGTCTAATTACGAATTTTAATGTCTTTCTGGCCTTTCCTATAATTTAGGCTCTACAAAAATTAAAGCACAGATTTTGAAAATACCTTTTACATTAAAAATACACTTTTTAAAACTGTTTATATATTTTAAAACTCCATCTGAAAAAAAAAAAAGTCTTTAAATATTTTTTAAATTTTCACTTTATTATTATTTTTACTGACATATACTATTAACTTTAGAGACACTTGTTACCTTTTTAAAGCTTTAGACTTAAAACAATTTATAGTGTATGCTACTTTAATTTTAATTAAATGTAGACTTACTTTTATTCATTAATTTAATGTTTATAATTTAGTTGTCTCGGCCTGATGAAACAGCTCTTCATCTCTAAGAGATTTTCCCCTCTCATCTCTTACTTTTAGAAGTTTAAATTACTTTATTCAAATTGATTAAAATAATCACGTAGGTTATTTAGTTTTGAAGAGTGGAGGCTTTTATTTCAGCAGTATTGCCGATTTTATGCTATAGTTTACATTTTAATTTTTCACTAACAACTGAATATTGTTCAACTGTAACAATATAACAAGTGAATAAAGCCGATTTACTCATTTTATATTTTTAACTTTTACTTTGCCAGAAATGATTCCCTAGAAGATGTACTCTTACTTTATTGTGAGCCTAGTGATATATTCAATGGCTTACACTACTTAAAACAACCAATCCTCTATGTTAACATTTTTTTAATAGGTAAACTTATTATGCTTTGTAAACCATCATTAAAGTAATCATAGCAATCAGTCCGTTTTACTTTTCCGTTACGTAACTACGGGAAATAGGTTGACTTCAGCATCTCCGACTGCTCAATTTAATCTATATTCTGACACATATCCATATTATAATAATTTATCTATTAACTATTATCAAACAAATTATGACACTATCATTGTTATTGTCCTACAATAAACCACTAACACAATCCCCAATTTTTATAACACTCAACACTTGACCTATTGGAATAGTGAGCATTTTCACGGCTTCTTCCTAATCAAAAAAGAAATTGGTTTTTAATAAAATTATCATTTGGATGAATTAGACAATTTTAAGACATTAAAACTCTTGATTATTTAATAGTTTGCACTGTTGAGAGTGCCAGTCACATAGGTTGTTGAGTAGTTTATTACTGAGTCCTTGCTACAACCTGGATTGATTTTACAGACAACTTGTATCTTACCTTGACGTGATCTGCGATCTAACCATGGACATGTAACGCCTTTGACGAGAAACATCTTATAAGCTTGAATATAGTCATCTTATATCTAAAGTGAATTTAATGGTATAACCTTGATACTGTGGAAGGTATTGATGTTTCTGAGCAAAGTTGACAAGGGAATTGATATCTATAATATCTCACATATTAAATATCCTTTGTTGATACCAAATATAATATTCTATTGAGTTAAAAAAAATGTTATGTTGATACTTTTGAAAGCAATATAATTGACAAAAAATATTATGATTTAAATAAAATATGTATTACGCTATAATATTGTTTCATACAAAATATAATTACCATAGTCTGTTATTATTTTATAAATATAACAAAAAAAAAAAACAATAATGGAAGGGATTTTTCAACATAGTTGTTACTGTTTTAAATTTATGTCTGCAAAGAGAGAGGATACTAATTAATAGTCTAATAATAAATTATTCCTATTTGTTTATGAAATATCCATTTGTTTCTTCCCAGGTACTTAGAAATTAATACAAAAATCTGTCAGTTTGTCTGTTGGTCAATCTGTTTATATGTAATAGTTTCCACAGCCAAAACGGCTCAACCAATTTTAGTGAAATTTAGTTCATACATATATATTTAGAAATAATATATAAATATATAAAGTATATATATGTGTGTGTGTATATGTATGTATATATATATATATATATATATATATATATATATGTGTGTGTGCGTGTGTGCGTGTGTGTGTGTGTAATATATAAATTGGTCTTGCCTACCATAAGCTATCCGAACATTAGTCAGGATATATGTTGAGTAGTAAATGGGCTTCGTAAAAAATACTCGTTTTTGTTTAGTTTGATACATAACAATATATTCTAGTTGGTCTTTAGATCTTGATACAATGTTTTTGAAACCAGTGTATGAAAATGGTTTGTTTGTAATACGTATAAAAATCTTATGGTGGTTTATAAATATTTTAACGAATAATGTTACCCTTGGAATAAAATTGCAATAGAATTAATTTTTAGAATTAATCTTAGAATTAATTGACGTTTGGAGCATCAAGGAACACATATAAACTATTTTTTAGAATGATGCCTATCAATGCATATCTATGTGTCGGTTCATCTGTCTGTATCATTTTTATGTACGAACAGGTGATTCGAAAGATTCAACATTTTTATCTTTCGTATAAAGTGGAAGTTTCACAAAATAATTAGGTTAGGTTTCAGCTCCTTATACAAAACAAAAGTCTAAAACTTCGATAAAAAAAAATGTATCTAATAATTTAGTCAAATATAGTTTAGATTCGAAAGTTAATTTATTATATTTGTTTTATGCATTGAGGTCCAATTTATCTTTTTTATTATTATACATTTTTCGGACATTTGCCATCATTTGTGTGTTAAAAATTCAAAACACGACGTTTCGGGAATAAGAATCAATTCCCGTTATTAAGTGACTAAAAACTAAAGAAACATGAAAGTAGAAACGAAGTCTATGTGAGAAGTAAAATTAAATAAGAATACCACCAACCTTAATATCTAAGCATGCATCTCAGAGCTAAAACTGAGAAGTCAAAAAAACACACAATCACGGTAACACACAACTAACGGCAAGTACGTGTTGTATCAAAGATACAGCAACAAGTGACGTGGTCCAGAAGGCGTGACAAACTATTAGGGGAGTGGCCTATTGTTAGTTGTATTAAGATTCCTAGCACGAGAATGGGTTACAACCCTTTGTGGCGATTTAACAGGTAAAATTTCAGCTTGTTTATTAGTAATAGGGATATTATAATCAAATTTTAGTTCTTTTTTTAATAATGGGAGCCATAATGGCCTTACTTCTATAATTGATTGGCTGATACGATTGTCCGTTAGTTTTATATACGATGCTTCAATTATTTTACGTTTGTATAGGTTACTTTTCCGGTGTTAATGATAGGGTTAATAATAAAAACAACAAAGGAAACAATGTGCTTAGTTTATGTTGTGGTATTACGTGATTGAAGAAATTTGATTACGATAGGTTTTGTTTTAAGTAAATATGTTGTCGCCTCAGTAAACAGAAATATTCGGATATCACCGAGATAAATGAAAATGGATACAAAATAAGACAGTGTTACGCAGTGTAGTTAAAAATTATGTATGTATTTGATGAACCAAGCTGACGCAATGCAGGTGGTGGAGGCCAATGTGTAGTTTAAATTAAACATGTAGTGTAGCGTATTTAATAAAACACTGTTTAAGAATATCTGAATTCATTTACATATTTAATTTTTATAGAGAGGAACTTAATATTTATAGTTATGAAATACCAAAATCTCTCTCTCTCTCTCTCTCCCTCCCTCTCTCTCTCTCTCCCTCTCTCCCTCCCTCTCTCTTTCTCCCTCTCTCTCCCTCTCTCCCTCTCTCCCTCTCTCTCCCTCACTCCCTCTCCCTCCCCCCCCCTCTCTCTCTCTCTCTCTCTCTCTCTCTCTCTCTCTCTCTCTCTCTCTCTCTCTCTCTCTCTCTCTCTCTCTCTCTCTCTCTCTCTCTCTCTCTCTCTCTCTCTCTCTCTCTCTCTCTCTCTCTCTCTCTCTCTCTCTCTCTCTCTCTCTCTCTCTCTCTCTCTCTCTCTCTCTCTCTCTCTCTCTCTCTCTCTCTCTCTCTCTCTCTTTCTCTCTCTCTTTCTCTAAAGAAAATATGAATTAATTAAACGTTAATTGGTTTATTCAAAAGAAAATGAATTTTAACTTTTCATTTTAAAAGGATCTCTTTGAGACGGATAGAAACAATAATTTCATATTTTTTTGTTTAAATATTTAAATAATAATATTGATTTATTATTGACAAGGTCAGACAAATTATATTTAAACTACTGTATTTGAGGAGAAAATGAAAACTAATTAATACTTAGCGAATTTTATTAACTGAATGATTTTGATGCTCCTGTTGACAATACTCAACAGAATTGTATTACATAAACTGAAAAAATATTCTTAAATTTATTCTACATTAACATAATAATTAAAATGATCGTTTATTGGGGTAGAATTAGTTGAACGATAAACAGTTGCAGTAAAACCTGTAGGTTCTTATCGGAAAACGTTTTATAAATTAATGGAAGTAACAATTTTCACGTGAAACCTCATAGAGATAATTAAATATAAATAAATTATTATTTGTACTATATACTAACCTTCAAATAATCGCTTATAATAATAGCTTTTATTATAAAAGCTAATAAATAATGCTTCAAAAATCGCATATCGACAGTGCAGTTTCGGTATCACACTGTCATTGTCGAAGACAAGAAGTTTTGTTTTTTGTAAATAACTTCTTGTGATGTCGTAACTGCAATCAGACGTATCTGAAAATAAGTGATTGTTTGAAGGTTAATAAATACTTTATACCTTGTGTATAATACAACTATAAATACTTCAACAATCCAGGAAGTAAGAACATTTGAATTTTTTTTTTTAAACCAGGAAGAATATTAGATTTGTTATTAGGGGAATAGTAACATTTATGTTCATAATTTAATAATTCTGAATACTGTGTATTAAATAAATGAAGTACGAAAATAAAAACTATTAAATACTTATCAATTACCACAGCGTTTAGTAAAACAAAGTCAATTTCAATGTTAATTATTACATGACTTGCTATCGTCAGCTATTATCAGTTTATTACAAGTTTTATATTGGGATTAATACAATTGTTTTAGGTCGTGCAGCATGGACTAATGTGAAATGAAATTATGATCGAAACTTTCAGAAAAATTGTTAAATTAAATCTTGGTGTAATGTTGTGAAAGCATCCACTGTAATGTATTGAATCCACGCTACGTTATAAAATTGAATTCCACGAATTTGAATATAATGAATTAAATAACGCCAGTCTAATGAAGCATGTAAAGTTTAATTAATTCACTCGGAGTGGGTGTGGTTCTAACAGCACATCGTTGTGGCGTCAACATCGGGATTTCCTTACTTTATACACAAGTTGTATTGTGTGGATCTTTTATTGTAAAGCCTGGATTTTATAGGATTAAAACTACAGTGTTTATAGCTGCAGACGTATAATACAAATGGTGAGTTGGCAATATATTTACAATGTTTATTATTGGAGTCGGCTGTTTTTTTATGTGAAAAACATGTTTTTGGAAAAGAAAAAAAACTTAATGATTTTTTAAAATGAAATTAGTTTAGCTCAATTAGTTCATACTACACCTGACACTATATATAAATGTTAATATATATATATATATATATATGTGTGTGTGTGTGTGTGTGTGCGCGCGTGCGTGTGTTTGTGTTTGTGTTTGTGTTTTTGTTCCTATAGAGTGCTCGGTTTACAAATACTATTTTTATGGAAATCTTAATCGGTTTACTTTGGCTAAACAGTACTCCTAGGCATTAAATTTACATAAAAAGTTTTATTATTTAATCTCTAGTATAATAAATAATGGAAATTCTCCTGAATTTTATAGTAATGGTTATAAAGTAGGTCCTTTTTAGTTATTTTCCCTTGAAGTAAGTATTGCGCTGACAACAACCAAGCCCGATTTACATCTTTCGACATGTAGTCATTCGGTTAGAGCCCTCTATTTCATCTATCCTGTAAAATCTCTCTTGAGCAACTGTTGTTCGCTTTCAACCCTGATGCTATTTGAGGAATAGGGGTCTCAGTTTAGTGGGTACTCTCTTCTTATATTTATCAGTGCCGATTTTATCAGTGATATGGAGCTTCAGAATTAATATTTACAAACAAAACTAGTTGTTCATGGGGACCCGTACGTAGTTTCAGTAATAACATTTATCATATAATTTATTAGTGTTAAGAATAAAATTAATAACGATAATGTATACAATTAGGAATGCGTATTATTTATTTGTTTTAACTATATTAAAAATAGCAAGACGTGAAAAGAAAGGAAAAAAAGAAATAATTTTACTATCGAGATATTGAGAGTTGTTTGTAGCATTTTCAGAATACGTCCACAAAGACTCCCAATAAATTGACTCAATAAAAGGGACCACTTAATGGTATATTCTGCACCTGGAACAAAAGGGTCTAAAGGTTTCAATTTACAAATCCATTTTGTTTAATAAATGTTTTTAGAAACGTTTTTTATAAGAAGTATATTTCAACAATTTAGGTGAAAAGTAATATTTCTAGCGTATTTTTAAAGATAAAAGTTATGATAAGTGGAACTGTTCTTTCCTCTGTTTAATTATTATTAAACCTACCGAAGCGAGAAACGAAGGCAAGCGCGTAGTAGAACAGTTCAAGCAAGAAACCAACTTCATTCGCGTGGATGTTTCCAAATTTATATTTAACTTTAAACTAAAAAAAAAGAGTTTACTTGGGCGTATTGAATGTTTCAACAATTTATAAAAAGTGAGAAAAATATTCTTAAGGCTAAGAATGTAAAATGTTCTTTTAAAATTGAATTTCGATAAAAAAAAACATACGAAGCATAACAGAATAATATATAAGCATAATAGAAGCATAACAGGTTATTTTATATAAATTTTCTAATGTATAGTTTATGCTATGATAAATCTTTTTCCTAACATTAACATAGAAATAAAATTTTATTGCAACAACTCAAAAAAACAAAATTATAATAAACACTTCAAGAAATAAGATGAAATTAAAAGGGAGAAAACTAAACAACAACTTACTACGCATAGAAAAGATAAATCTCATTGCATTTAAAAAATAGAGGTCATACTAGGTTAATACATAAGAGTAAATATTATAAAACTTTCTAACCTTTTGAAGTACCCTGAGGTCGAAAAACTGTCACCTGTCGACTGTAAATGGCTTCAACCACCGGAGGGGGGGATTGTGTGGCTGTGACAAGACCGGTAAATTCGGTTTACCTATTTTAATAAATTTTGTCTCTAATGTCCTAAAAAAAAATGTAACAAAGTCCACAAAAATTGTGGATGAAGAATTATAGATTTTTAATCTAACAAAATTTTACCTTAGGAAACATTTTCTGTAGGCGCAAATGTCTCAAAATTGGATCAAACGATTTCAATCAATTTATGATAAAATGTGAACGTTTAAAAAGCGTAAGTGAAAAATCTAAGGTAAAAGAAAATTCGGAATAAAAGAAAAGTTGGAAGACGTTTAATAGACTTTTGACCGCCGTCGTCGAGTTAATTATCTTCCAACTTTCTCACAAACCATAAATTGTAGGACATTTTGTTACGTTTTGTGGAGGTTTTAATTTAGATACATTTGATGAAAACAGTTGAAAAATAATTTGAAATTTGAGTTTTGGTCCTGAAAACTTTCGTTCTAAATTTGTACTTTGATGTTTGGTTAAATTTCTCGATTTATGGATTTACAAAAAAATTAATAATTATTTCATGTTTGTCCGTTTGAGACAGTGTGTTTATTGTTTTGTATTGTTGTCTTTGTGTAGAATTATTTACGTGGATGGACGTAATGACATTTAATACATTGGAAAGAGGTTGTAATCCGTAACGGAGAATTATTGCTATAGTCACAAACACGGATACACTTCAAATCCACCGTTCCATCAGAAGGCTTTGTGCAACACAATATGTTTATGTTGTGAAATAATCCAATTGATTTAGTCAACATTTTGTGAAGCTCTGGATAAATCTAGCTGCTTCCTAAATAATTTAGCAGAGTGAAATGCTAAGTATTTTGGTGTTTAAAACGTATCACAGAGTCTACAGTGAAATGGTTTAATTTAGAGTTAATAATACTCGTAGTGATATCTAGTAACAGTTGTAGAAAAATATTTACGAAATTAAATATCTATTATATCAAAGATACACATTACAGCACAAAAGTCGCCCATTTCGTCTTTAGAAGAATTTAAAAAAATTCTTCATGTCTATCACAAAAAAGACGTAATGAATTTCATTTATCTACAAAGATACATTAAAAATTATTTTAACAATATATTTCGTACATAAAAGTATTGTGCTGAATAGAAGTTAACTGTGAGTACTTTAAAACACCACAGGTATAAAACTCGCCACTAAAGACAACACATACAACTGATGTTTAGTATGATGTTACCTTACATATAAATATTATTGGTCTATAACATAATATAAACAATGATTTACACTAAAAATTATTGTTTTATTGTTGCTAATCAATTTTTGTAACCGTTATAATAAAATAAAAGAATAATTATGATAATTTTAAAGTCTAATATAATATTTTAAGCATGTTGGTTAATAATAAAGATAAAAAAAGAAATGTTAGAAAATAGTGGAGTTTATAAAATATTTTGTCAAGATTGTGACTCTGAGTACATAGGTCAAACAGGTAGATCTATAAAAGTTAGAATTAAAGAACATGTAAATAGCTGCAAACATGGCTATACCTCTAACTTTGCTAACCATCTTTTGGACTCGGGTCATAGTTTTGATCCGAAATTGAATGTTAAACTTTTACATATAGAAAATAAAAGCAATAGATTAAATAATTTCACTTAGAATAGGCCTATTCTCAACTTAAAAGACCAAATTGTATTAAATTCGTCACCTCTTCTAAAACCGATCCGTAACATAGTTCATTAACCTATATCTACCTGCTAGGTCATCCCCCTACCTTTCCCGATTTCTCTATTGTATTTCGGTTTCCTGTACTTATGTTTAAATAGTTGTCTATACCTGTAAATTATCAGTTGCCTGACGATGCCGCAAGGCGAAACAATTGTAGCTCATTTATACTATTAAATATTTGAAACTTTAAGCTTTTGCTTTATTTTATCCTCTAATATAATAAGTGTTCTGTTGCATGTGTGTGTGCAACTTGGAAGTTAGACGAGCCAGTTGAACACTGGTTGGGAGGTCTACATTCATGAATGGATGATTAAGAAGATGTTAAAATAAAATGGCTAGGTACAATTAGGAATGGAGAGCTATTAAGAAGAGCGAAGCTACTATAGGTCCAAATTAGTGAACTGGGCACACCTGGGTACATTACCAGGGAAGAAATTCTGAGGGAAGCATGAGGATTTGGAGGTCCGTAGACATGAGGAGAGGAGTTGAAAGGAGCGGCAAGACGTGGGAGGAGATTAATTAAGAGAGACGCTGTAGAGAGGGATAGTGGAAGTCTTATATTCCCCTATTAACGAGTGTGATCTAGTTGTTAATCCCACTATCTATCTAACAACAAAATGTTAGCAATATTAAAGTAGAGCTATTTTGATTTAAAATTTTGTAATTCAATTATGATAAACTTCCACTATAAAGAAACTATAATATTCTTAATTCTACGTGGTTTGGATAATAGGATTTTCCGATAGTCTTAATGCTGCATACTTGACGTACGTAGGCCTATACGTTTTTTTCGGTTCATTACTTTTAATTATTCCCAATTAAATTTATAATTTTCGGCCAAATATGTTTGCCTGTTCAGTATAACAAACACACAGAACACAGTTCTCACAAAAAATAGGCCTAAGTATCAGACGTGTTTCAATGACAAGGTCGTCCTCTTCAGTGACACAGGAGCTAAACCAATCAAACTATAACCCAATTGCCTGTTATCAATTAGGCATTATCGTATGTTTCTTTTTTGTATTAACAACTAATTCATATAGTACTTTTTGTCTCGCCAATATATTCACGTTTATTATTAAAAACACTAGATCATACAGCAATGAACTTTTGAAATAATGGACAAATGGTTGTTCATCCCGAAAGCCATCATTCATTTGATTGCAGTTCTTCCTGTATCGTAGTTCTGTGTTTTTGTTTTGTTTCTTGTGAACACGTTAGTGGTTAGTAAGGCAAAACAAAAATTGTAAAGCACTTATAATTTCACAAACAACAACAATTTATTGTTACAGCTGTTTCGCCGTTAGGCATCGTCAGACAACTAAGAACTAAAAACTAAAATACAGGTCAACTTAACACTAACATCTAGGAATGAAGGTGGGGATGAAAGCAGAGGTAGGGCAATGACCTGGTATTACCTGAAAGGGACATGGATAACAGAAGGTTTTCAAACAATAGGTTTTAACAAAGGGGATGGGTTATTTCCTTGTTCATTTAGGTTAGAAGCATGGCATTTCAAAACAGATCTGTTAATTTCTAAAATTTCCAAACTATTTAATTTCCTACTTTTCTGTTCTATGTGTAAAACTTTAACATTGTCAATGGGATCAAATGTATGGCCTGAATCTAGTAAATGATTAGCAAAATTGGAATCCGTTTTACCATGCTTCCAACAATATACATGTTCCTTTAATCTGGTTTTGATAGATCTCAAATATCATTTTATATTTTGTTTTGCCTTATCATTTTTGTTTTGCCTTATTATGGAATTTCACCGAGTACCGACTATAGTCACACTTAATATGATTAGTGGTTAGTCCTAGTTTTGACTTCTTTCATAAGGTGTCTTAACTATAGGCTTGAGTTTCTCTCTCTCAAGTTTATTAGTTTTAGTTTCCAATATGACCCTAGGGTACAGGGCTTTGATAATGATAGTTATTTCGTTTAATCGAACTTTTTCATGATCATTTCGTTCTAAGTTTATCACTTTTTCACGGAGATTGATCTATACTCTCGA
>CAUPSG010000238.1:0-29483 GCA_963513935.1 Aphrophora alni
ACTTGTTGATCAAGAAAACTCTTGTGTTTTTATAGTAAATTTACTAAGAATTAGTTTAAAAAGTTTTAACCAATATGTTGTTTATTTCTTAACATACAATACAAATAAACATATATTGTTTGACATTAAAAAGAGAAAATATTTTGTACCTTGTAAGTATTGAGTAGTGTGATCGAGATATTTGGTGCCATTTTGTAACGGTTAACTCAAAAACACGGGAAAGGTGTATTGAAAAGTTCTGCTAAATTTGTTATCAAAATATTAATTCATTCTGGAATTACAACTTGTTTAAAAAAAAATAAAGATTGATGGACGGAAAAGAAAGCATTTATGGAGACATGTTTGCAGGAACTACTTTATTTATTTTAATGCCAGAAACACCTCTCAAATTTTGGCAGACAAATGGTAAAACACTCTATATATAAGAAAATAAAATAATATAAATAACAAGGATTAAAAGCGTTTTGCAAAATCCAATTAAACAGAAACCTTCAATTGAGGAAACAAGACAACAAAGAGACTTGCACAGTATCTGCGATTCGTTAATGATGTTTATGTAAAACAAAACGAAAACTGTTGCAATTTAGATCTAGGTCAATGTGTCATTCCAATTTAGCAAAACATGTATTAGTGCTTAGGTTAGGTTTGTTTTGCGTCAATTAACACTTAGATCTGGGTTTGTTTTCTACATGTACCATACTTCTGTCGTTGTGACATATAAGTCAATTAAGTACTACAGATGGACATGTATTAGTCATTGCTAGTTGTCGGAAATTGTGTGATGAGGAGACAAAATGTAGTAATTAAAAGGGAAGTTGAAATTTAATTTATAAATTCGAGCTGTTGTGAGTTACTATTAGGCCTATAGCCTTGACCACCCATATTTCAATTTGATTACTATTTATAATTTGAAAATAAGTCTTCTCAATTACTTTATTATAATTAATTATTTGAGACTTAACTAGAGTGGTGGTTGATCTAGAGGAATAGGGAAGTTTAGTCCTCGTAGGGAAATGGGTACGATTTTTCTACATAAGCCTATCATGGGTTACTCGATCCAGGTATCAAATTATTTAGTTTTGACCCCAAGCAACCATAATTCGTTGCAACTGGTAAATGACATTTTGGGCACTGTATATTATGCAGAGCGTTTCACTACCAGTAATCCGAAATTTGGGAGACGGAAAATAAAGAAAAAAAAGCAAGTTTTAAGCTGTAATGAATATTAAAAGCTTAGGGACTGTTTGGGTAAAAGTAAATTGACCGTAGAATTGGTTAATAATAGTAAATCTTTTACTGAGATATAATGTGTTTAATACAAATTACAATAACAATCGGAGAAAAAGTTATATACACAATATGCTATATACAATGCAATATAATACACTACAATACAAATCCTACACAACAATAAAAATACAATACTACACAATAATTTATTAACTATTAAACCTACAGCGGTCTGAACTAAGTAAAGCTTTTAATATTCATTACAGCTTAAAACTTGCCTTCTAAATTGTCTAAATAAAAAGTCGCAGTCACAATGTAAACAATTCTTCATAAAGTTCGTACCGGTATTAAATGTTCTAATACCTAGGTCGAGTTTGGTATCAATTTTCATAACTTTTGTATTAGATTTCAAATATACTTTTAAACATGTTAAATTATTGTTCTTTTAAGAAAGTGTACCTTTGTATAAACACAGCCAGTAGGTGACTCATCGCCGAAGCAGCGTACAGCTCAGGAGGACGCGGCGAGGGATTATAGGGGTAGCCTCATGTAGTCCCGGGTCCACCCGCCAACCTGAACTTGACAAAGTATAATTTCAGTTTGCACTGTAGTACAAAATCTGATAAGTTTTCACTTAATCGTACCAAAATTGTCTTAAAAAGGCAAAATATTTTGTATGTTGTAAATATGTTGTAAGATCATCGATTTTCGAATAATTGCATCACAAATGTTAAATGAACATCACTTTTAAAAGATAAAATGAAAAGTTATTCGATTTTATGATACAATTTAATAGTATAAAACATTCTGCAAAATTTGACATAGATATCTATATCCTTTAGTTATAGAGTTGTAATTTTAATATATATATAAAATAAGACAGAAAACTAAGGAGTTTTAGACACATGTTATTGGAGCTTTGCAGACTGAACGTATGTTTGTGTACATCATCTGTTAGTAATCATTGTAGAAGTCTCAATTTTAACATTTAAACTTGGAAAAATGGTGGCAAAATTTCTAAATAACGGTATTTTGAAAAGGTTTTTCCTTAATTACAAATGTAATAGTTCAAGTGATATTTACGTCCAGAGTGAAACAACATGTTTATTTACGTATAACAGGTGTTTCGGAAACAAATCTCATCCTCAGATATTTGTCAAATTCGTTCAATCGTACCACATAGTTTTCAATAACTATACGGAAATGTTCAGTCTGGTATTGTTTATATATGCTGTGTATATTTTATAAATTGACAGACTCCTCAGGGTGGAATTTATTTCCGAAACAGATGTTTTGCACAAATAATTAAACTGTTGTAAACACTCTGGTCGTAAATATCAAATACGTTTGCTATCCACAAATGAAATAAAACACAATTTTCCACAATGAACATTTTGTTTGTAGCAAGACCACGCGGTTTCAATGATTACGTTTACATCTTCAGCTGTTACATGTACACAAACCTTCTTGGTATGTGTACCGTATATGAACGACTGAAGATATCGACTTGGTCATCGAAACGTGGTCTTGCTACACAAGAAGTGTTAATTGTGAAAGTATGATTTTTTTTCTTTACTGAAGTTGCGCTCATTTCAAGGGAAAAAGTTTATTTTTTATATTCAATAAATCGTTATGCTAAACATGTATAATGAGTTCATGTTGTGCTACTAGTAATCTGCAAAAAGGTTAAGTTAGGTAAATGAGCAAATAAACAATATACCACGTATAAAAATTGCACCCACTCATCCACAAAACTGAATAAAAAAAATCACCAAAAATTTCAGTTTGGTAGGTTGGCAATCAAAAAGTGAAATTGAACGATGGACGCTGTTTTTTACACAAATAAGTCTAAACTTGCTTTGGTTGTGTCAAAACACGTCCTCTACGTAAATTGTATTTAATTAAAACATAACTTTTAATAAACGACGGTCAAAGTTCAATTTTCTTTCTTGCAAATTAATCCTGGACCGTAATATTATTACTTGCAATTACACAACTTTAGAAATGAAATCGGTAATGTCGATTTAGAGAAATTACTTTTTAATTACTCTACACACAGATTACCTAAATTACTTCACACAGACTTTGTTGTTTTAACCAATAACTCACAAACTGTCACTTTTGGAGAGATAGCAACCAATACGTTTTGTTTTACATTTGTCAAAATTTTATCAAAATCTTTTGAGCCGATTTTGAAAAAAAAATCGTAATTTGTGTTTTTGTTTGTACAAATGTTTTTTGAGATATAAGAAAAAAATGAAAAGTTCCTATTTATGGCTAAATTTACGGCCACATACCAAATATGATTAAAATAGGTTCACGTCTTTAGGCTGTTGAGCAGTTTCCAAACGACAGATTAGCATCATTCAAAAACCACTTTTTTAAACTCAAACTTACATACCCGCAAAAAAACTGAACATAGATTTCTTTAATCATCACATAACGTTCTATATACTATGTATACGCACAAACAAAAGTATATATATAAAAAAAAGACTTTTTCAATTTTGTGTCAGTTTTATAAAATCAGATTCCTTTTAATTTCAAGCACATGTCCGTCCATCTGTATGTCAGTACATCGCAACCTGTGTACACAGACAAGACAATAAATACTATATATAACAATCTTTGTATTGTCCCACATATAAGAAAACTACAGCGCTAACAAAAATAATGACCTTGGGGTCTTAAGGTGTACAAACTAATATTTATTATTTTTTTAAATTGGTGTGGTATCAAATAAAACTAGAAGTTATTCTGATTACGAATATGTACGTTTATTTGACGAAACATATAATATTTTAGCGCTAAGCCAAATTAAAAATATCAGATATCAAATAAACTCCCTCCCCCCCCTACCAACTTGAACATGGCGTGACATACAAATCTGGAAACAATTATTTGAATTTGAAATTAAATTGCAGTGCAAAATCATATATGATATTTTTTGTATGACGAATTCAACTTAATTTAACCACACAATGAGAAATGCGTAGTGTATAACTTTTAAAATCAGTTTTTTGTGAGATATGAGAACAAACAGTTCAATAGCCATTAAAAGATGGTTTGCATTTTAATTGATTTCTCTTTATTAAGATCCGTAAGTAAAAACCAGGACACACACGTGTCTGTCTGTCTGTCTGTACAATTTAAACTACTGCTTAAAATACTTAAGATTAAGGTTTTAGCACACATTTGATTTATTTATTTATTCGTAATCGCATTTTATTTATTCATAATCAACGTTTACATGCTAAATTTAATTAATATTTTTATTTCGGCGATTCTTTAATAGAAAATAAATTAAAATATTTCATTCAATATTAAAAGAGATAAATATTTGTATTTTGTGTTATGTATGTAAAATCAACGGGTTTCGAAATATTTGGTACAGAAATTTTTTAAAGAACGCCTTTTTAAAACGATTACATGAAAAGATGATTAGATTTTGTACTACACTGCAAACTAATATCATAAAAAATTCTGCAATATAAATATCTCAATTTGTTATGAAGTTTACAACTTTCTTCTCACATAACTTTCTGTATACTAAGTATAAGTGATAAACCAACCAAAAAACAGCAACATAAATTGACATATCAGTGAATCAGTTGCATTGTTATTGCATTGTGTGAACAATAAAGAAGTAACAATTGTTCCGTGTAACATCAGAAATGTTCCCAACACGTTACGTCTATTAAAAATGAAAAACAAGAAAATCGCATGCATTATCAAGAATATCGAATGACGTTTCAAACGAAATCATGTTCGTTTCAAATGAAACAAAACCATTAAAACTCGATATGTCGTGATCGCATGTTGGTTTTATCAAATAAAAGGAAACAAATTTGATAACATAACCTAATCATCGTATTTACAAAAGTATTGGAGTTCGCATGTTGGAGGCGTTTAAAGTAAAGGCATTCAAGAACATTTCTTAGTCTTTATTTGGGGGTTAAGTAGTTGTTGGGGGGGGGGGGGAGTCACGCGATTACTAAATTAATCAACCACTCACTGTAATATACAATTGTAGAGGCAGAAATATACTACCTTCATGGCAAACTGAAATACTACATGCTTTCTATTTATTTCTAATTATTTGTTTCTAATTATTGGGTGTTTTCAGTAATTTCTTTAAAAGAGGGTTGTTTTTCTGGAATTATGTTATTTGATGTTTTGTATTACATTATCCCAAAAACGTTTGGGAATGTCGTGACAAAAAGTTTACAGGTTATTAAAAATCAAATTTTTGGAATGTGTGCTGATCTAGAGAGAGGTAGTTGAGACGCTTACCTTGCTGCAGTTCGGACTACTGAACCGTTATAGATACGATTTCGGATGAAGGAGATATCATTTTGTTTGTGTTGATTACTCCCCCATCTTCATTATTTTAACAGGTATAAAAAACACTGTTACGCAAAAAAAGAGAATAAAATAAATAAATTAAAAGCACATGTTAAAAAGTAGGAAGAAAATAACATAAAAGAATGACCTTTACCCCTCGAACACTCTAATAGAGTCCGGGTTGGAATAGAACAAGAGTTGGTTAAGAGAGACGTAATAGAAGAGATAAATGAAAGTGAGCTATCCCAAGAATACAAGAAAAAAGGTGTAGATTCAGCTAGGGTCCTTACAGCAATGACTACATAAATACTATAAGACACGACATAGGATAGGGAAATAGTCTACGCTTTACGGGTGCTGTTAGTCACAAGTTTGACACACAGCTATCAGAAAGCGGTAGCAGCAGGTGCTTGACTGTACGCATCCCACTTGGTTGAGACTGTACAACTGTTGACCTCTCTCTCACAAACCTTCTCACTTACTTCCGTCAGCATATTCAGTGTTGTCAGTTCGTGCGCTGAGATAAGCGATTCTCGACCTTTCCTCGCATCTCTGGTCCCATATGTGGCATCAGTGCGTTTTCTCTTACCCGCCTGAAACATTGTTTGACCGTAGAGCCACCTAGCGCCAGTCACATCAACTTCAGATTCTCTAGCAGAGCGACCTAGCGGGTATTGGACAACTCAAGAATAAGCGTAGAATATTTAACACGGCCATGTCGTGTCTTATAGTATTTATGTAGTTATTGCTTACAGTTACTGTAAGTGAGCCCGTGAGAATTTTTTTAATTTTTGTGAGTATTTTTTTTAAAATTTACCAACCCCCTCCTTGGTATATACAGATCTCTGGTTACACAAAATGAGCAATTACAAGCTCATTCAAGTTACGCATTTGAAGAAACTACTGAAAAACTGTTTCAAACGAGTGAAATTTTATGACCAGATAAAAGATATTGCGAGTTGGTCAGCCTAATTTAAATTTGAAATTAGACTAGTTATCCAAAATTTTGATTACTAGAGATATTTATTTACTAGTAGATTTTATCGAATTTTAAGGTTATGTTTTAACGATTTTGTTTAAAAAAATAAAAGTAGTTAATGCAGAAAAGTATGTATTTATTGCCTAAATTAGGTATATATATATGCAGCTAGACTGCAATACACATTTAGATTGTCACAATTCAATTGAATACAGTTCTATATTCAATGTGTGTAATCTAACCTTACTCACAGTATACAATATAAATACATATATACAAACATAAAAAACACATTTTACTCAATATTGTCACAGCTCCAAGTAAGTGCTCTTTAATAGAATAAAATGCCCGGTGAGTTAGGAAATTTTGCAAACCTTCTTCTGCAAACTCAACGAGAGATTTTCCAGATTAGTGAACACAGCGTTCAAATAGTCTTAGCTTATGATAGTAACGTATCTCTTCACTAATGAAGTATCCATGTTGGTGATGATTGACACCATTCTGATTGTATTTAAAGAACAAGAAAAACGTTTAAAATGAAAATACTAGGCAGGGTTAAAATATTGATTTCATTAATGAATTTCGACAAGATTATCTTAATTTCCAATTAGAAATTATTCTAATGATTTTTTTTTCATACTTAAAATTTTGACAGACTCTGCAGAATTTCTCCAAATAGTTACAGCATATATGAGGTGAGTGTAGACATATGCATACAATGTTTTGACAGTGAAAAAAACTGGAAACATGTGAAATAGGACGGAATGCAAAACAAGGTGAGTTAGGTTAAACGGAAAGAGAACGGATATGTTTATTCCAGTTTAGATTTTCTACAATTACCACTCCAAGAAACTTGGAACAGTCTGTACATTAAATAGATTCTAAAAAGATAAAGGAAATTTTATTTTGAACAACATAAGAATGGTTAAAATATATGTATTGTTATTTAAATAATCAAGTCTACCTTGAAATGACCCTGAAAGCCTGAAAGTGTACAAAAACTAATAATACCGTTGCTTTCCTTTTTCAGAACTAACAACTTTTGTTTGAAACATTTTTTTTTTCTAAAAAGCATTGTATTCTAGATATTTTGTTGCGTCAACTTAAATAGAACATTATATATCTGCACAAGATAAACTGTAGTAAAATGTTTATTTATTAGTTGTATACAGCGTAATTTTATGTTTGGCACTATTGGCATCTCATAATCTGTTGATACTAAAGTACTTTAAATGAAATGAAGGACTTCGTTACCTTTTTCATGAAGGACCTTTTTTTATAGAATTGAAAATTCCCGTTTTACAAACTTTGATGACAACCATTTTCCAAAATCCCTTTTTATCCTTAATTAGGCTATTTTATACGAAATCGTTTAGAAGTTAAAGGCGCTTGAACTTTCGAAAATTTTAAGTTTGGTGGATTTTGGGGAGGCTTTTTTTTCTCACTTCCCAATGTTGCATTATCTTACAAATTTAATTAGGAATAGTCTAGTGTGAATACCAATATAGGACTAAAAGTAAAATAACTACTTTGTGAAATAGATAAAAACATTCTTATAATAATAATAATTTAATAAATTATTTTATTTCTCATGTGCAAGATTATACACTATAACAAATACAAAATTCACAATAAAACATACCACAACAAATAAAAATATAATACAATACTTTAAATAGCTTATTTAAAAGAAAAGAAAATTTAAAAAAAACTGACACAAACAAAATTGCACAAAGAGAAATGTAGGAGGTCCTAAGGAAAAGCCTATATTGGACTCTCCATCATAATAGAAAATATTTAACAAGCAGAAATTGAAGATATCCTTATACTAAAAACAAATATTCTTAGAAGTAATTGTGATTAGTTATCACACAAATAAAACAACATCAAAAAAATTATCTAACGTAAACTAACTTCACAGTCTGAAGCAACAAAAAGCAAAACAACAGGCTAGTAAAAGATTATAACTTTGTAAGGCACAAGAGACACAATTCATTAAACTACTTTACAATAATTATTACAACTAAAACTACAATTATTTACTAAACTTCATCTACTACATTCACACACACACACATCACAACATACATAGCCTATGCTAAAACCAATTATCTTATTTATCTACAAATAAAATCTCTTCAACAGTTTAAAAAAAAAAAATTAAAGTAGATTTCAGTTAGTTTTATCTGTACCACAAAATAGTTATTTTAATTGTAGTCTTTCATTGAAATTTACAGATACTAGACTATGTCTAATTCAATTTGTAACAAGATGGAGCAAATGGAAGTATGGGAAAAAATCCCCTCCCTAAAATACACTTAACTTCATATTGTCGACAGTTCAAGCGCCTTTAACTCTTAAATGGGGTTTTATATATACAGTGTGTCCCACGAAAGTATTTACATATTTAAGCAACCACCAAGTACAAATGCGTCAACCATGTTGTAAGATTTCTTTCATACAAATTGTAAACATATCCAAAAGTGTATAAACTTAAGAATATAAAAGGGTTTTCCATAAAACAACTTAAAGTTGGCTGCCCTATTGGATAACGGACATTTTATAAGTTCACAAAAGATATTTTCAAATTCCATGAAAAAGTAACGAAGGTCTCCAATTAAAACTTTCCTGCAGGATCAATATTTTACCGGATACAAATAGTAAGATAGTATTATAACTCTCTAGAGTTTTACTTCGGTTTCATCAAATTCAATGGCTACTCTAATTCAAATCCGATACCTCCAACTTTGCACTCTGATGGTGGAACGGTTTGATCAGTTTATCATCAATCACATTATATACTCAGGGGGTGGAGTCTATTAGTACACATACCTAAAGACACACCTTGTTGATAAACACAGCTTACGACTATAAGGTTTCAACAGTTACACCCCAAAATGATTTTCACAGCGTAGATTTTAGGGTGGTTTACAATATAAGTAGACTATGTTTTAGTGAATTTTATAACAGAAAACAACTTAGGAATTATTGACACGAGTCAATTTTTCGATATAAATTATAATAATCTGTGTAAAAACACTGCAAAAACACGTTCTTAGATACTCATCGACAAAATCAAATACTAACCAAACAAAAAGATATTTTAATAACCCTTCCAGTTTCATAGTCATCACTTAAAAAGACTTTTTCGGGCATAGACGCCGATTAATTTTTTTAAATTTTTTTTATATATTTAAATAAAGCCAAGGGGTTCACTGTAGTGAATACGTAGTGGCGATCTCAAGGGACTTCACCTTTCTTCAAGTAGACCTGCTATTGGGTTAGATCCCTCTCATTCATCTAAACTATTAAGTATCTCTTGACTAATTCTTGACCACTAACGACACTGACGTTATTAGAGTATTCAAAGGTTAGGGGGGGGGGGTCATCATTTTATGGCCTTTTCTTCTTTTTTTATAAGACGATCATGATCGACAAGTTTTTCATCTTTAAACAAGACAAAATACATTTTAAAATGATCTCGCTGTATACAACCAACAAATTGAATATTATAGTTTATTTCGTACATGTACACAGGATGTTACTTTTAAGTTGACTTAACAAAATAACTCGTGAACAATGCATGTTGGAAAACATGTGTTTACCGGTAGATGTTCAAAAGGGGAAAAATTTATCCCAGTTTTCTAAATCCGTGAAGTTAAGGCTATTTTCAGTGGAAAATATTGAATTAGTTTAGAGGTGATGCAGTGGGAACAAGTTAATATTTCTAGAATATGTCATGTGCATGTGTGAGAGTAGATTAGGTCTTGTGTATAAGTGTGCGTATGTAAGTGTGAAATTCTGTTCTTTATCCAATTTTTGACTTAGTTTTATTGTTAAGGCATCCTTTGAATTTGTATATATCTTGAATGGTAATGGCGCTGTGGCTGATCTCTTTCTTTTTTTCCCCTCTAATATCTAGATTTAAATATTATGATGGTAAATCCTACTCAGGCACATGTGCCTAAGGATTACCTATTCTTCACATAATTTAAATTTGAATGTAAGGAAAATCTTTGTTTTGGATGTATCAAGTTAAGTGTAATATCAAGAATGTGTTATTTTTACTTGTATTGTACTTTTATTTTTATTGTTATTGCATTCAAAATAATTATTTATTGTAATTTGATTGTGAAGAAATAAATATTATTATTATTATATGTTGTTCTGAAATCTGGAGAAGACAGCAATTGTGTTATTAGTTTTTGGACAACTACAGGCTCTAAGGGTCATTTCGAGATGAACTAGGTCATTTAAATAACAATCCATATATTTTTAACAGCCAATGACTTTTATACGATAAAAAATAAAAGTCAGTTTATTACTAAATTACTTACGTCTTAGCAATCTTGTGTTTAGTATTTATTTATTAATATTTCATTACAGCTGTTTCGGTATAACATATACCATCATCAGATGAAACAACACGTTTACACGTAAGATTCTTTCACATTTGCTAACACGTAAGTAATTTAGTAATAAACTTATTTTAAAGCATTCATACGGCAATATGGAATTTATGAATGTTTATTTATTTTTGTGAAATGTGTATCAGTGCGTTGTGTAAACGTGTTGTTTCATCTGATGATGGTATATGTTATACCGAAACAGGTGTAATGAAATATTAATAAATAAATACTAAACACAAGATTGTTAAGACTTAAGTAATTTAGTAATAAACTTATTTTAAAGCATTCATAAGGCAATATGGAATTTATGAAATAAAAGTCTTATATTAATAAAACAAATTCGTTAAAACATAACCTTAAAATTAGATCAAATCTACTCTAGTAATTAAATACCTCTAGTTATCGGATGTTTGGATGACTTTGAATCGAATTTCACGTGCAATTAGGTTGACTAATTCCCAATTTATGTTTTTTTTATTATAACAAAGTTTTTCAATGTCACGGGTTTGAAACAGTTTTTTCAAATGCGTAACTTGTTTGAAGCTGTGTAATAGAGATCTATCTGTATATGTCAAAGTTGAGATCGCCAAGCGGATAAATACTCACAAAAAACAAAAGAATTTTCTTCGTACCCTCATAGGTTTATATATAGTGAGTACTGGTTTAGCAATCCCGAAGGAGACATAGATGAATGTACACCTTTTTTTCATATAGTCTTGGGATATATCCCTCTCATTTTACTTTTCTAGTAAGGCTTCTCATGTTCTCTTCGGACCCGAAAGTATTAAAGTATTTAAGGACTAGGTGACTTTCTTTTCTTCCTTTTTTTAAGGTCTTGATGACAGAGTGGTTTACAATGTGCCTTTGGATAACAAGAAAAATATTTTTAAACTTGTTTCGAATGTGCCATGAACTTCCCCTAAGGGTAAATCATATTAGATTAGTTTTCCAACTTTTTGGTAAAGCTTCAATTTATTTTTCCCAAATTCTTAAAAGAATACATTTTAGTAAAATTTGATCTAGAGCGAGAATTTGTCTTATGGCAGCTCACTCTTGTGAGCTATCGAAGAAACCTTTGTGTCAAATGAGATAAAAGTTGGTCCGTTCGTTTGAGCTTTAAACAGTACACTAATGATATACAGGCTAAGGTACAGTAAACCATTAATATCACTTTCTCGAGTTCAGGGCACCTTAAAACGAAATATATCTGAGAAAAACTAAACATTGATCTTTTGACCCATCATAAAACATTTTTTTGTAACGTATGTGAGAAAGGGAAAACGATAAAGCTAATGTAAAATATTTAATAAATATTGAGGTTGACTTGTGAGATAATATTAGATAGAAAAAAACTCGAACACAAGATCTCACAAAAATTACGTTTACTTCATCAAACGCGTTTCAACGACAAAGTCGCCATCTTCAGTGATATATGAGCTACAATAACGAGTTTGATTAAGTAAACGTAATTTTTGTGAGATCTTGAGTTTTTTCAATATGGTATGCAGGTTTATTAATTTTTTTTTAAATACAATTTTCCATTTTTGAAGGTTTATACATTTTTCTGCTTTAAAAACAAATACTTGTAAATCAGTTTTATATTGTTTATATTCCAAATGTCCAGGCATTCATTTACCTCCTATATTTGGATTTAGAGAAAAGATTTGGTTATCAGGGTTTAAAAAAAAAAATTTACAATTGTTTAAATATTTTGAAAAAAGAAAGAACGTAAAATATTTTGCTCTGTTAAATGCAGCAGATACTAAAAACATAGAAATGGACATACTTCAGTTTCATTTTAAACATTTAAATGGAAATACTTCTGTCTCATTTTAAACATTTAAATGGAAATACTTCTGTCTCATTTTAAACATGGAAATGGAAATACTCCTGTCTTATTTTAAACACAGACATGTATATACTGCTGTTTCATTTTAAACATAGAAATGGAAATACTTCTGACTCAATTTATTCAAATTTGGTAAGTTGGCTCGACTGTATTATTATATAACTCTCGGCTGTGAAACCTACACCATGTTCTCTGCACCTACACCATAAGATCCTATGCAGATTATAAACATAGAAGAAGGAATTAGAATAAAATTAGAATAAAAATGTCACAGGTATAGGATCTAGCGTGATACAAAATATCCTTAGTTTGGCTACTGGACAACAGAAAGCGCTAGTAGCCAACAGGGCTTGTGATACAGTCGCCAAGCCTTTTTGTCCCGATGCTACTAGCGCTTTCTGTTGCCTAGTAGCCAAACTAAGGATATTTTGTATCACGCTGTTTAACATGGGCTGTGACTTTCTTATTCTAATTCCTTGTTCTATGTTATAAGTCAGGCTAAGTTTAAAACAAACATTTTTTGGAAAGGTCAGAAGGCCTTGAAGAATTTCTCCTCGTATATGGTCAGTATCGTGTATCTTAGAGGGATAATTGACAAAGACATATGCGTGAGGAAACTGGAGAATTTTTTTGAAACGTTCCGAAGAATGTGGTCTACGAGACAGCTCTCGATGAATTACAAAATCAGAAGTATTAACTGGAGTGTAAAGACCATATTCTATGGAACAGAAACGTGGAAAATGATAAAAAAATATGGAGCAAAGTTTGCAAGTGTTTGTTGATAAGTGTCTAAAAGGAATATTAAGAATTGACAAGAATATCGAACAAGGAAATGTGGGAATGAACAAATCAAGAATCGATATGTAAAAGTATAAGAAGAAAATAGAATTGGATCGATCAACAAGGCGAAAAACTGAAAAAAGATATAACAAAACAAGAATTAGAATTGGAACTTAGCTTGAAAGAAAGGAAGTTAGTAGATCGAGGCAATCATGGTGCAGGAGTGTGATAGAACAAATAAACAGAAATAGAAACACATGCCAACAAATAAAAAAAAAGTTCGAAATCGAGTTTGATGGAAACATATTATGGATGGAACGAAGAAGATTAAGTAATAGTTCCAACAGGAAGAATTTTAGTCAAATTAGAATGTTTGAGATTCGTAGAATATGATCAACTGACATTATCTTAGATTCCAAAACACCTAAAATATTTCTGTATGAATTCAGAAATAAACTCATTGTAAATTAACCAAAATCTACGAGGAAATTAAAATTTCATTACCTACATTGCAGCCAGATCATATAACGTTCTGCCTGCTGATACAAAAGATCACTTTACATAGTCTTGTTAAGGGTTGACTCTTAACAACTTATTTAAAGTCAAGGTGTCCTTTAACGTAATCTGAACCGCCAGTCTTCCTAATTTTGTGCTGCTGTTTTTAAGTTTCAGATTTTAAAAAAAGAAAAAAAGCGTTGGCCGCTGCACCATCCTGCCATCTCAACTTGCGTCAACATTACAGGCATTTACAGTAGTTGCAAGTTGTATGTATAGAAAACCTATGTCCCACGTCTGAAGTTTTAAGTTCATAGGACAGGCATTTGGTTTATTTATAAAAGTCAATCCGGCTTGTCTTTATTCAGGATACGCAGTAGTAGTGCCTTTTATGGAGTAAAGTTACTAGCACCACGATCAAACCCCAACCTAAAGGGTCAAGAAGTTTGATTTAGGGCTGTTCTTTCTGTAGGGCTAAGTGCATTTTACAAAGAGGAATTGTAAAATATTTTGTGAAATGAAAGCAGCTTGAATCTCCTATTTTGTGTCTGTCCGTTTTGTTTTTGATGTTGCCCCACAGTAGATAACTTTGGGGTAACTAATATTATTTTATTTCTCTAATTATAAGATTTGTTTTAAATTTGACATTATATATAATACGTATTGTACATTATGTTCAGTTTTAATTGTGAAATAAAATTAATTTTTAAATTATGGTTGCAGTTTTTTAAACGACGGCTGTATAGGCGGATTTACGATGAATGTAGTACCTACCTATTTTGAAGAATATTTAAAAAAAAGTATTTTTAATTTTCATCAAAAGAATCGTCTTTCTTCATTGAACACTCGAACGGAATAAAATCGATGTTGATAAAAGACTTTCTCTTGCTCAACATTAATTACACGTTTAATCCAGACCAAATGCTAATGGAACCAAATAAAAACGTTAATTAACGGGTGCGCAAATACGTTCACTTCGCTCAACTCTCTCAGAGAACCTAATTAACTATTTTAGATTGAGAAGAAGAAAAAGAAGAAGAAGAAGAAGAAGGCTAATGGTTGAACACGTGCTGTTTTGTGTACGCACAATGTTCGCGTAGCCAATGACTTCTCCAATTAGACGTCAAATCATTCGACAATTTCCACTGAATATTCCTAATGACGCATTGAAAGTATCTGTACGCGTTCCTTTCATATTACATTTTGTATGGGACATTATTAAATTTGAATCAACAAGCTCGAAGAATAGTCCCGTCGCTTTACAATGCGTATTCAGGTTTGTAGTTTATGAAATATGTTCACGTGTGTGGTCACTATGTGATTGTATTAGACTTCAAAAGTCTCGATTGTTTAAATGTGAGTTTTACTTCAAAATGTAGGCAGTATTAAGTTGTAGCATAATTCAGTAATTTATTAGTACTCCAACAATTCACTAAACATTACTATTTGCTTTATATTTTTGTTTAAATATTTGAAATTTGTAGTTTTTGGATCCCTTATTTACTGTCAAGTGGATTTTCTCTATTAAGGATAATAAACTGTACCCATACATCCATATACTGCATTTATATATATATATATATATATATATATATATATATATATATATATATATATATAAAGATCATTATCGTCATAAAAATCAAAAGTCAGGAGATATCAGTGAAAAATTATTAATGGACCATTAACGCCGTCCTAATAGTGGGGTATTTTAAAATAGATTAAAATATTTGGATTAAATTTGGATAAAATTCGGAAAAATATTTAAGTAAATACTTAATATGTTCGGCTGCCCTAAGGGGCTCAATATTGTGAGTAGGGCAATCCCGAGGCCCATAGCTGGATGTACAGTACATCTATTTCATGTTGTCTTATGTTAATCCATATATTTCATCCTTTCTCTCAAGTCTTCCTTAACTAACTCTTGTCGACTATATACAGATTCGCCTGCGGTTTCCGGGTATTTTCTAACATACAGATTCGCCCGCGGTCAGCCCCGACCCTTTCCGGGTTAGGTTAGGTTAGGTTAGGTTAGGTATCATTGTATTATATATTGTATATCATGTAATTGAAATACATCATTACATTTCAATGGGAATAGTTTATTTATTTCAATTCAAATCTTATCCCAAAATACGTTGTAATTATAAGTCTACACAATCGTAATCGTATATAGGTAATATACGATTTTTAAATGTGCGCACTGAATTTACTGCATGTGTTTAATTTTGGACTTTGTTTTGAGCAATACATTATTTTATAAAGAAGGAAGTAGTTTGTTCAGTTATGACCGCGGGCGAATCTGTATGTCAGAAAGTACCCTGCAACTGCGTGCGAATCTGTATGCGCCCCTCTTGTCCCTCTTCCGACCCTAAATCTATAAGTGTATTCGGGGGGGGGGGGGAGCTACAGTTTTTTTATTTTCTGTCCTTTTTTTAATAGACGATGATGACTGAGAGGTTTTTTGTTTTTAAACAACAAGATAAAAAATAAACGTTTAGCCAACAGCAAATAATGTTATAGTTACTTCATATAGCTCTACAACAAACAAAGGAACATGTCTGTGCGTATGAACAAGCTCCCCGACTCCATTCATTCTTGTTATCCCAACGTACTTCCCCCACTTGACCTTACATACTTATCAAGTACCTATGGTGTTAGATAAGTTCCTTCTCCTTCATAATGTTTTTTGTTGACCTATAACCAACGCTCTTGCAATTCTGCTATTTGGTGTTGAGCTTCCCAGTAGAAATGTTTGATTTTTAAGAACACTCAGTGTCGTCCAAAGCTTCAACATCGATCAAGTCTGAGAAAATGCTCGTGTGTCATGTTCATGATAACAAATCCACATAAGAAGCATGTTGAGAACTGCAGTACATCGATACGATATGTTACTCGTGGCCTATTTAGTTCTGAACACGTCTACATTGACATGAGGGTAAGTAGTGAGGAATCGTCTTTAGCATCAAAACCGATCAGTTCTAAACAGACTTTTCGGTAATCGATGACATGAGTTGCAGCTTTATCAAGCTCCTGATTGGTGTATTAATAAATATCTTTGCCGTTTGCAGAGAAGAGTTACAGTTGGATTGTACCAAGTTTGGTTTAGACGTCTTCGACACCGACAAGGCTAGACATTCATTGTAGTCTTCCATCCAATCCTGTTCTTTACATTTGATCTACCCGGTGTCTATATTCAATCATAATAGAATATTTCAGCTGTAATCGGTGCCAAGATTAGAAAAAAGTGGGAATGGGTGGAGTTGATTAACGCTTACGGTGTCCTCAGCTTCTACCGAACGATCAATATAGCTTCCCCTCAAACTGCTGCTTGGTTGAGCAAGTTATGTTGAAGCTTTTTAGGACTTGAGGTACAAATTACAATTTTGGACCTAAATTTCACACTACCATTTATCCTGATTTTCATACTGTTTACATAATCTCTTCCTTTGCTGTTTAATATTCCTAATTTTGGTTAATTTCTTTCCAGTCTGATTTTTAAAATTTACGCTTCAGAGTAGTTTACTTTACAATATACAAAAGCTCTACTACCTGAAAAAATGCTAGTCGGAAAAGTTGATTTTTTTTTTATTATTATGTACTGATTTAATAACTCAGTGTTTCTATATTTTTTATGATACCGGAAACTATTTTATCTCTAGTTGTGGCGTTCCTTAAGGTTGCGCACTATAACAGGGTTAAAGACATTGAATACTTTACTATTTTTATGGCGGTTACAGTACCCAGAAGATCTTGCTTGCAATCTTATTTTTAATTTTAGATACAACTGTAAATTTTCAAGAAAACTTCAATTTGTAAACTTTGACTGTGTTCAACTAGTTCAGGTTAAAGTCTTGTCTTTTTATCTGGTCATATATACTGGTTGTTTGAAAAGTCTGGGTAGGGCTTAATATTTTACAAACCATAGCAGAAAACATCTATAAACTTTGCACAGTGTCATATGGCAATGTAAACTATTTTTCCTTGCTATTGCTATGACATGACAACCATGGGGGGACGGCCCACAGAGGAAGTCATAGGAATCTTAAATGTAAGCACGGGTCGAGTGATACCTCATTTCAAAGAGCTCAGTTAGTAGAGTTGAATGCCGCAAACCGCATCTCAAAAGATGTATCCAATCAGAAATGGCGGGTTGTTTTAGGTACACATTGTGAAGTACATAATGCGCTGCCATTTCTGACTGGATTAAAAAAAAATTAATTCTAAAATGAAGTGGTAAGTTAGTTACAAAAGTCAGTGAAAACAAAATGGCAGCGCATAATGTACTTCACAATGTGTACCTAAAACAACCCGCCATTTCTGATTGGATACATCTTTTGAGATGCGGTTTGCGGCATTCAACTCTACTAACTGAGCTCTTTGAAATGAGGTATCACTCGACCCGTGCTTACATTTAAGATTCCTATGACTTCCTCTGTGGGCCGTCCCCTCATGGTTGTCATGTCATAGCAATAGCAAGGAAAAATAGTTTACATTGCCATATGACACTGTGCAAAGTTTATAGATGTTTTCTGCTATGGTTTGTAAAATATTAAGCCGTACCCAGACTTTTCAAACACGTTGTATATAAATATCATTATGTAATATTGACAATTTAAAATTTTTAAACATTTCTATAATGATAGTTGGAATGTTTATAATCAAAATTTCGCCAGTTTTATTTCTTTATCCTTTACGTCTAATCAAATTTGGAAATAACGTAAGAAACTTTTTTAGGAGTGAATGAAATAAACGCAGAAATTTTAGATCTCTACAGAAAACTGCTCAAAATATATTTTTTTAAACAAGAAAATTGTTTACATACCAAAGAGTGAAAAAAGTCCTCGATAATTGTTTTTTTAACTATAATTTGGCCAAAAATAAGAAATTTTATTCCTTGACTTTTTTTATCCAAAAAAGTTATTTATATTAATAACAATAAAAACGGACAATTTGACTGATCTATTTCATTTCAACAAGAAAGTGGTAAGATTGCAAAAGATTGGATTGATTAGTTTCATCGTAAGACTGCGAACCTTGATTTTGTATGGCCATTATAGTAATAATGTATAGTCTTATAAATATGCAGGAGAATTAAAAAAATAACAAAAATCTAAAAAAATTGGAAAGCTGTAAAATCAAAGTACAAGACTTTATTTCGTCACTGGTTGTTCAATAAAATAGATATTATCAGGAAAAAACTTTAAAACTGGTCAATGTTAAGAAGTAAAACCGTAAGTAAAAAAGGTAGTCAAGATAACTACTTATTTTCCGAAAATCATTATTTTATGAATGCTAAGAAATTCGAACAAATGTTTAATAAATTATAAAAGAATAAAAATAAATTATGCTTAATTAAAAATGCATTAATTAATCAAATAAAAATGTTATCGGATCATTTTTGTCACTCTGGTATGTAAACAATTTCTTTTTTTAACAATTTAAACAGCTCTATTGTTGAAATAAAAATTTTCTGTTTTTATCTAGACGTTTTAACGAAGCAATTCCCCCTGTTAGATTTTTCCTAGATATTTCCATACAATAAAAACGGACGATTTGACTGATCTATTTATTTTCAATAAGAAAGTGGTAAGATTGCAAAATATTGAATGGATTTTAGTTTCACTGCGAACATTGATTTGGTATGGCCATTATAATAATAATGTATAGACGATGACAATTATAAACGAGTAGCACAACCAAAACCGTTTCCACATCCATAAAACGTCAATCATAAAACGAAGATAAAAAACATTCCCACACATACATACGCTGAGTAATACGTCCTACAAGATTATAAATATCACATAACTAGAATTCCATCGTTTTGAAGGTGATATACTCCCCTTACAGTACAGTTGCATAGCACACAGATAAATTCCAAGTTCCAAACTTGTTCCTGTCTTTCTGGAACGCTTTGAATCCAGTCGAGTAAGGTTCCCATGGAAAGAGTCAAATAAATGTAATTTCCCTTACAAGTGTTTATTTCCCGTTTCTGATGTTTGCCATCATTAATTACGGGACAATGAACAAAAAACTTCAGTTCGCAGCATCTTGTAAACAGGTTCGCTGAAGGGCAAAGGTCGCGCGCTACCTGTTCGCCATCTTGTAGCGTACACAGCTGTTCTGTGTTCTCTCAAACTGCGGGACATTAAAAGTTAGATACTGTTGTCCTTCATCGAAAGAGATGAACACCCTCACGTGTACCAGCAACGGTACATTACTACATCGTAAGATTCCCAGTATGGTGTTGGGAAACACTTTCTACGTTCTAAGAACTGCCACCTTCTATGTATGCAGAACGAGTATGCACTGTAAAAACAAGTACGCCGAATGATTTTAAAATTGTGCACTAACACTGCGGTAAATTTTTCACTAAAATATAGGGAATTTTTTTTTGTAAAAGAAATTAATTATGTATATGAAATTTCGCATAGACGTTGTCTGGACAACTTACTCTTTAAAGAAAAGCCCGTTCCTTAATCTAAATTTCAACCCCCCTCCCCATGAGGGAAGGATAGTATTATTAAAAATAATAAATAATAGAATAATTAAAAAAAAATGTTTTAATGAGTACTTACAAAAATCGTATTTTTTCTTTAAATTACACTTATATCAGAGATAACAGCAAAATACGACTTCCTTTTTGTTTTATTGTACTATTATCTTATTAAATCCATTTTATTATTATTGTTGAGAATATTTATGGAAAATTAGTAATCAATTGACTATAAAACATTACAATTTGAACAACAAGACGTCACACCAACAAGGCGATGTTTCAATGACTTAAGTTAAAATTTTTATTTGGTGCACCTACACAAACTTTGTGCTACTTCAACAAACGCACATTTAACAGCTGAAGATGATTATTTAAATCTCTTGTTTAGATGTCTTGTTATAGAAATTGGAGTGTTTTATGGATATTTCTATAGCGAGTACAGGCTTGTAAACCCCGAAGACCCTTGCTGGATCTACACCTTCCCTACATAATCTTGAGTTAGATCCCTCTCTTTCATCTCAGGTCTCTTGAACGCTACGGTATTAGAGTATTCGAGGAGAAAGGGGTCTTAATTATTTTTTTGTAAGGCGATAATGACCGAGAGCTTTTTCGCCTATAAACAACAAGAGGAAATATTAAATGTTGAGCTTGACTTATGAGAAAAATTATACAGTATAACCAACACACAGAAAACAATTCCCACAAAAAATACGCTTAAAGTATCAGACGCGTTTCAACGACAAGGTCGTCCTCTTCAGTGATACACGAGCTACACCAATCACACTATAACTAACTATACTAACTAATACACTATAGTTATAGTTATAGTGAGTTATAGTTTGATTGGTGTAGCTCGTGTATCACTGAAGAGGACGACCTTGTCGTTGAAACGCGTCTGATACTTAGGCGTATTTTTTGTGGGAATTGTGTTCTGTGTGTTGGTTATACTGAACAAGAGGAAAAATAATTATTGAACATTAACAATCTAAAATGTTGTTTTGTGTTTTTGTATGGTTACATATACAAGTTTTTTAATTATTAATTTTCTTTACTTAGTTTAACTAAGCACAGAAATTTAATCAAGTATTTTCGATTCCCTCACCTCTACACAGTATTTATCTGATGTTTCTCGTTTCATTTTGAAAGTGTATTGCGTACAATGTCTGTCTTCAGAAAGATAAATACTTGAAGAGGGGTTTCAGCTAACAGCCAGGTTTACAAATGAAACCGAATTCTTAACATATCTCTGAAAGACGGGAGGGGGAGGGGTGAACAGCTGGCCTCATTCATCAGCTGTTGATGTTGCTAGCTAAAGTGTAAACTTCACGAGACTCTATACCGTCTCTCTCTCTCTAATCGATACACCGATCCCCCTTTTCCTCTCCTCTCTTCTCTCCTAATGAAGCAAACATTACACCACTTCATACCACTTCACTTCCACCACTTATTAGGAAATATTTAATAATTTTCATGAAAATTAATGAACAGGAGTGTAATTCAAGAATTACTAATGAGGCTATTTTAGCTTTGGATTAAGTTAAACAATGACTAATGATAAAACTAAGTTCAGTATCGATTAAACAAAAAGTAGTTGAGTTTTAATCAAAATCTGTGCAAAGCAAATGAATGGTGAAGAAACATTGGACAAACTTTTACACTCGTCGATCCCAAGGCCAAATAAAAGAGAACCAAAAATAATCGTCATCAAAAAGTCAGTTTAAAAGTGACTTTTAATTTAAATAATTGTCAGTCTAAAAGTGAAAATAAACCATGTACGTCGTCTTTGAAAAAAAAATAAAAAAAGGTCAAACTTTGTTTCCCTTGTGTCATAAACATATCCTAAGCTTAAATTGTATTTTTTAAAGTTAAGCTTTTAATGACGGTGGTCAAGGTACATTATTTTGGTTTTTGCCAATTAATCCTGAATCTTTATATATTATAACTTGCAATTGTGCAGACGGGTAGGGTCACAAATTTTCGTTTCACTAAAATTTGATCAAAATCAGTAGAACCGATTTAGAGAAATTAATTATTTTATAACAGCCCGATTTTTTTTTTTTTTTTACCGATAAATCAGGAATAGACATTTATAGAGCGATGGCAACCAATACGTTTTGCTTGGGTTCTTAAATGCTGTACTATTGTAAAATTTTATCAAAACCTAATACTATATGAAAATAGGTGTAGATTCAGGTAGGTCGCTAGGGATTGCCACTACTGTACTCACTATAAATAAGTCTCGACCTGTTATTACTTTCGATGTGTTGTTAAACATGCTATAAACTGGGCATAGAGAGAAATTTGACGAATTTCATTACTTTTTGTGGAAACAAAAGGAAATATCAAGACGTATGGAATACAACGATTTTATACGTCCTTTCAATTATCAAAATGGCGTCGCCAAATGAAATGCTAACTACAGCAGATCTGAATCAACCGTGGGGAGATATGGTATTACTCTGAGTTATGTTTCAATACTGCAGCTTGAATCTGTTTCTGTATTGTTATTAGTATAATATATTACTACATTGAAATTATTAGCTAGATTCAAAATAAAATAATATAGCTCATTTGTTATATGCTGGCGCTTGGAAGGAGTGTGGTCTGGTTTGGAGTGGGGAGGCTGCTTGTAATACACTGTCTAGAAATGCACAGACGAAAGGACGGCGGAACACTAACCCACTCGCTTCTCCCACTACTAAAAAGTGACGGGAACCTGTTTGCCCGATGAAGGTCAAGCGCCACTACATGCCAAATGACCTCTATTAATGTATGATTATAATATATAATGAGGTGTTATACAAATACAATAATTTTGTGGCCCAGCCAAGGAGACCACCAAACCAAAACTATAATGAGTATAAATTAGGATGTAAAGGAATTCTAAATAGTAAAATATGAATTGGCACTTGCGATTTTGTTGAGTAGTGCAAGATTACGCAGAAGGGGGGGGAGACGAGGAGTGGAGGGCTTGAACCAGCGAGCCGAGCGGGAGTCTGTTCCGAGAGCCGAAAGAAGGAAGACCGCTACGGTACGAGGTCAGTCCATTTTCGGCCACGTGCTAGCTAAATTAAACGGTATGCTTTTCGGCCACTATTAAGGCTTTATCTTGCCGTTATGTCTTTATAACAAATTATAATAGTTCTGTAATCTTTTAATTCGGTAGTAAATAAAATATAACATTTAATTTCACTTGCGTTGCGTGCGTTCATTAGCGTCCTAACCCGACACCTTGGCCCATCCTGACAAGATTCGACTAAAGTGCACGCGGTCTCCAGCCAGCCGGAGCTTCCAGCTGGTCAAAAGAAGTGGAGACGGTCACAATTTTATGATTTTTAAAATATTTTTATTATTTTTAGTCAATGAACATTATTGTTTTAATTTATTCAAATGTAATGTAGCAAAAACGAAAAGAAAGATTGATATTAACAGAGAATATAAAATTGTTTCGTCTTTTTAAAATAAATATTATAGATATTCATATATGTTAAATTTTACACAATTAAAATATAGAAAGGAATGTGAATTTTCTTTCTAATTTGTTACCTTTTGTTTGTGATTAAAACAATAAAATGTAGTGGATTTTTGGATCCAAGCAAAATATCTTTTTATTTACATAGATATATTTTGTTTAATATTAAAATTACAAGACCCAAACACACTCCCAACACAATGGAATCAGCTTAAGAAAGTACGTATGTTGAACATCAGTGACGTAACGTAGGCCTACGTATGTTGAACATCAGTGACGTCATAACTTCATTATGACGTATTCTTGAGATAGATAGTGCTGTGCTATGCTAATTATAGATATCTCCCTACGTCTTGTACATCTGTCTCTTTTCAAATTTTTCCCGTCCTCGTACCTTAAAGAGGAAAACCTCTCAGTCACCTGTCATCATCGCCTTATAAAAAGTACATAAAATAAAAACACTAGCCCTCGAATACTCAAATAGCTATAGGGTTCGAGGAGAACAAGAGTTGGTCAAGAACCTGACAGAAAAGATGAAAGAGAGGCATCTAACGCAAGACTACATGATATAAGGGGTAGATGAGGTAGATCCAGGTAGGGTTCTAAGGATTACCAAGCCCGTACTCTATAAGTGTGCTCCTATGGGTAACGTGTTCACTTGCCAAAAGCAATTTGGAGGTAGGTTAGAGACTAAACTAGGCTATATTTCAACTAGGCAAAGTACTCAATTTGGTGACTCTTCCTTCCTCTATGACATGATCACCTTTAATTTGGAATTCGGGAAACGCGATCGAATCACCATTACCTTTGCCCCGAATAACATGAAGGAACTCGACCCGGCACGAATGAGGATTGTCGGAATTTTGCTCAGGTGAGTCGAGTCCATCATGATCATCAAGATGGCTGCACCTTTAACTCCGGTCTGAAATTTGTTCGTTACAGTTTTGGGTAATAACAATGTTGAGTTAGTTTTCCGTGTCGACGCGTCGACGTGACGTTGGAGTTTTCCCGAGAGACCGATTTATTAGTCCAGAGAGTGGTGTGAGGTAATTTCACTGTTGATCTACTGTACAGAACAATATGCCTAAATGCCAAAGAACTAGCGTTATCTATGTCTAATGATATTTATAGTTTCGTAGTTAGCATGGAAAACCATGCTGTCGGGTAAGATAGGTTTAACGTGATTGGCCTATTTCACCCACCCCGCCCATACAATGATCGGGCGGTGGATAAATCCAATATCGTAATCCAATGTCAATTTTGTATTAGTTTTAAAGTTCTAAAATTTTTAATATTTTGCTTAATAATATTTATTTTTTAAGCAAAAAATAAAACTGTCCAACTTTGTTAAAAAAACTCAAGAATATATATTGTTTTAATGTTAAACAAAATATTATAGGTATAATCATCGTTAAGTGCATTTAAAAGCCTATAATAAGAGACCTTTTAAATTCCTTTAGCAAATAATTCCCCAAAGTTAAAGAACATATTTTTTAGCAGTTCTGAATAATTTTAATTTTTAGCACAGTTGTTTGGAATCGTAAGTATATTGTCCTAAAATATTTTCTTTTCATCTAGGTTATGTATTACACTTGGTTCTATGATATCTATATTTCTGAAAGGTTTTATAACGAAAAATCTCCCCCCCCCCCTCCCGATCTCATTATTGATCTGAACTGCAGATAAAAAAGGAAACCTCAAACAAAGATGACATTTGTATAAAAAAGCTAAAAAGAAAATGGTTTCCGTTCGTGGCTCATATTACTAAACGTCGTTTTCATAAGCCGAACAATTCACAGATTAGTTTTAACATTAAAATCGCCGCTTTCAGCTTTCCTTATTATTTTTTAATTTCCACTATTAGAACATCAGCTAAATGTACACCCTGTCCGGCGCCCAACACTCGGCAACCGAGGTGGCAACAATGCGTGCTCCTCCCACCCTAATTTTGTCCACGAGGTAGGCCAAAAGTCCTACATGCCAAACGGTAGCTTCTTTACTTCTATAAAGTTAATCAGAAACGCGTATTTTTTTTTCCACTAGTTCAAAATTTAGAAGGTGAACTTTAAGGACCACGAAAAAAATGAAAAAGAACGACCAGTATTTTTTTAAAGTACTAAAACGTGAAAAAAGTCTTTATTCAGAAGTTAAAACTATTTTGACATTCCTGATATTGTATTAAGTCACTCAAAAGGATTCTGTTACACTATTTATTTTTAAGTCAGGTAGACTGCAGAGACTGTAGTTAAACCTTAATGAGGTGCAGCAAACTTTGTCTTTCGTTCGCTACGTTCATCTTTTTCACTATTTATAACAACTGCAACTTTTGTCGCCCTTAAAACATAACTGGAGGAATAATCGTGTTTTACTGAAATGGAATATTTTTCCTCCCCTTTTATTTTCACACTAATTTGAGTAGTTATTTTTACATTTCAGAAATTTTGTCTTGATTGCTGATTCTTCCACCATCATGTGTTTTGTATGAAGGAGAAAAAATTTCCTGCTCTTTAGATCTTTTAAACAAAAAAAGATATCTTTAAGATATTTACGTATTTAAATTTGCTAAACATTCGTCTCGTAAAATCGTATTTCACTGAAATCAAATTTTCTCATTTTTCTTTACTTATTCTAGAAACGTAATTTTCTTTTACTTGCGTTTTAGCACACTGTTTGGGTAAATCATTTTCACATTACTCAAAACATTTTAGTGAAATCTGTGGAATCAATTGTGATAAATTAAGTTTCTACAAATAGCTATATGGACGATAAAAACCAAAAAGCACTTTAAGAGAAATGGCATATTGTTTGGGTCCTAAGAGAATATATTTTAGCAAACTCAACCAAAATTTGAATATTGAGTTTTGCTCTTATGGCTACTGCCACCAAATTTTAAATTTTCGTGAAAGAAACAGCCGCAAAATCTGTCCACATATCAAATATGACAAAAATCATTGATCAAACGAGGGGATCAAGTCAGATTTTGGCCTTATTTCAAAGTGATTTTTTTTTTTTTTTTCAATATCTCAAAATATAAAGATGATGGCAGAAGTCAAAATAAGATTTTCTAAAAATCAGGACTAACGATTTTGATAAAATTTAGGTAAAATGTTGTTCTTAAGGATCGAAACAAAACTTATTGGTCGCTTTCGTCTGAAAATAACTGTTTGAGAGGTATCTTGGACAAGTAAATTGAACTAAGGAAGTTTATGAAAAAACAAATGAGATAAACTTGAATCTGACACTACTGGATGGCAGTGACACATAAAAAAAAGAGGATATTTCTTAATTTCACATTGGTTTGAGTGCTTAATATTCTCATTTGACTAAAGTAGGCCTACTATATTTTGTCAAATTAGATTAAAATATTTCCTTCTGCCTATCGATTGTTTGACTCCTCAAGCTCTCTATAAGACGTACTTGTCAGAAAGTGTAAAAACTAATGGTAACCATCATGTTACTTACCCAGCCCCATCATACAATCTAATATAAACAGACCCTCTAAATGTAATGCTGAAAAATTGGAATCATTGGTATTATAAGAAAGGTTAAATTGTATTGGTAGATCAAGGGGTCTTAGCCAGTGTGTTAAGTTTCTTTAAAACAGTTGTTACACAGGTAACATAATTATCACTACTTTCTTGACTTCGACTGGACTTAACCGACCTCGGAGATGTGAACATATTAAAAAGTCTCCATTCGCTTCACTCGTGTCAGGATTTCGTTATTATACTAATATCAGATTTTCTTGGGCGGTCTGTGTTTGAAATTACATTTTTGACAATATCCTCGTTATTTCGTAGTAGACGTGGTTGGTACTGTTACATGTAGAATTAAAATCTGTAAATTTTAATATTATTTAGTGTGTAATAACACACGAGAAATAAACCCAAAACGTTTTAAAGTGGGCGCCATTTCGACTTTTTCAATTCGATTTAAATAGGGTTCTAGATTAGCACGCTGTACCAAATGTTCCTGTTGAAATTTTGTGGCCGCTACGTGCAGGGAACGGAGCTAGGGCCAGCCTCTTTTTAATGCCGCCTGTCTAATCTCCACTTGAGGAACTAGTGCCAGTCGATAGGCAGAAACCGAGACTCAAGAGGAAGCGGAGTTATTGGTAAACGAAAATGTAAATTAGATTAGATTAGTGGTTGCAAGAATCACCACAAACATGTTTGGTTAGATTAGGTTATTATATATTCATAACAGTAATAATAAAATCTGACATTACAACAATAACAATAATAATTTAGATTAATGGTTACAAAAACCACCACACACAGGTTAGGTTAGGTTAAATACTAAAATCGGACAGTATAACACTAATAACATTAGATTAGTGGTTGCAAAAATCATCACAAAAAGGTTAGGTTAGGTTCGATATATAGTAATACTAAACTCGAACAGTGTAACAATAATAACATTAAATTAATAGTTGCAAGAGTCACCACAAAGAGGTTATGTTAGATACTAAAATCGGACAGTATAACAATAATAACATAAGATTAATGGTTGCAAAAATCATCACAAACCGGTTAGGTTAGGTTAGATATATAATAATTATAAAATCGGACAGTATAACAATAATAACATTAGATTAATGGTTGCAAAAATCACCACAAACCGGTTAGGTTAGGTAAGGTTATAATAATAATAATATGTATAATGTATAATAATAGTCTAATAATAAAATCAGACAGTATGACAATAATGTATATTGTCCCCAGCTTGGGTTCTACATGTTCTATTTAAGACAGAAAATGCGACTATTGTGGGAATCCCTTACCTCCCCTCTTATAACTAACGGCTTTTCTCAACTGCTCTTCGCTCCGCCAAAAGCAAAATTACCTGGATTACCACAGTAAAATTTTGGTTGTCTGCCACTTGCTTCTATACTCCTATCTTTCTTACAGATAACGTGTCAAAAATAACGTGTTCATATTTTGTTTCTTGAAGATCAGTCAAAAAATAGAAGTCGAAATTATTACGAATATCAAACTTACTGTATACTTTCGTATAGTGGGGTAGTCAAAGTAGGCTGGTACTTAATACGGTAATTTCTTACAATTTTAATGCTAAACAGACAGAGTCAAAATAAAGTATACAGTCTCAAATTCTGAATACAACAATAAATTTAAAATCACAAGAGCATACACGACATTTCAACATTTCATTACGAATATCATCGGACTCCATGAAAATAACACATCACGGGCATTTAATTGTCTTAATACGTAACCGCTATTATTCTGTCCAGTAGGGTGGACATGTGAATAAGACCGCATCCTTTGTAAAACTTTGTTCAGTATGAAATATAAATAAACTGTTGTATTTTGTAAAAGATAAGTCTTGCGAGCCCAATTAAGGTAGCGGCTAGCGGGAGCCGGTTACTTGTCTGTGAAGGTCAGAATTTACTGACCCCGAGG
>CAUPSG010000240.1:0-28521 GCA_963513935.1 Aphrophora alni
CAGGTTACAATTTTTCGTGTTATGTTATATCTCTCGGAAACTACTAACGATGCTATGGTCAATAAACTAATTTCGAATACCAACTTCCCAAGAGGATTCCTGGGAGGATTTAGCCACCGACAAGAGAGTAGCTTATGAAGGATTTTTCAAAGAAGTACAGCTACGAAGCCGACTAGTTCCGATATAATGAAGAGAGCAAAGCAACTGGAGACTGTTAAACAAATTCTTACTCTACATTTAATTTAAAGCGGTCCTATAAACTGTCCATAAATGTTTTTATGTTGTATTATGTTTAAATTATTTTAAAGTAGTGACGACCTCAGATGAGCAAGTAAGATTTCTGATGATCGGATAAAAGTCTGTAAACAGAAAAAGAAAAAAAGGTCGTTTGACGGAGTAAAACAAAATGAGGTGAGAAACTTTGTTCATTTCATTTATGTTTATTGCTAATTATGCCTAGAACTATGTGTTTTCCACACGGAATTGACTCATTAAACACGGATATTAAAATTTCCATAAAATTTTAACGAAATTGCTAGTGCCGATTTTGAGAAGTACTATTTTTTATAACAGCCATTTGACAGACCTTTTTGCTTTTTACCAAAAACGCATGCACTAGTAATATTAGCTAAATAGGAACCAATACGTTTTATTTGAGAACTTAATGGTTGATAAATTGTAACTTTGTGTTTGTTTTTTTTTTGCACCAAATTTTTAGTAATCGTAAAAATTATAAAAATTCCCGAGATTTAGTCAAACTTACCAAATTTGATTAAAATGCATTCACCCGTTAGGGCAGTAAGGAATGACAAACAGTGAGTACATATACATGATCTCACACACCATTTTAGTTTGGATTTCAAACTGATAAAGAAACTCGTCAATGATTTGTTTGACCAAATTACTTTCTCCATAGTTGTTATTTGTGCAACTAGTGAGCAAAGTGGCACTTTTTTAAACGAGAGAAAAATGTTGACGCACGAGGCTTGCCGAGTGCGTCAATTTTATCGAGTTTAAAAAAGACACTTTGCTCACGAATTGCACATTATACTTTGTCTACAGTTGTTATTTTGTGACAAATAAAAAACATACTTCAGCAGTAACACAATATGGCGGGCTATTTGACAGGTTTTCATCCTCTGAAATGTCCATATTTTAAAACTAACTACACAAAATATAGCAGTAATGCTAAACAACACATCAACACTGAGTAGAAGTTCTCACGTCAAAACTGAGGTTATTTATGAATATTACAAATAACTTAGGTGTATTGTTGAGGAAACGGGATTGCCAACTTCAAAACTCGGCAAACGAAAAATACTCTTCGTATACATACACTGTCAATCATCTTCATGAATAATTACTTCCTTTTTCAACTCTAAAACGTTGTTTTGAAGTTTATTTATGTTATTTTACATGTAAGAATTAATCTAACCTACATACGGGGCATTTCCTGTATATTATAAATCAATTCAAATAAACTTAACCTAAATTTCGTTTTGTTCGGTTGCCCTTCGGAGTGAGCAAAGTAGTGTGCAAAGTAGTGGGCAAAGTGAAACTGTTGAGAAATCAGCTGTTTTGCAAACTAATTTAAATGAACAAAATGCCACTTTGTCAACAACTGTAGACAAATACAATTTAACAAAATAATCCGTTTCATTATCCGTTAATACTCTGAAATATTTAGGAAAATGACGAAAATAACCTATAGAAAAACTGATACTCTCTTCTCACCAAATACGACATTGGAAGAGAGTTCAATATTAGTTTTGTAGATTTATCTCTTCACTCCTCTTTGAGGCTACAAGAAACTCATTTAAACGTCCGAGTAAATACAAGGTCTGCTAAATAACTACCCTTCAAAGATAAATTTATACTCTCTAAACCTTTCGTTTTGAAACCTTTTGTGTCAAAGGGTTATTTTAGCACCTGTTCATGCTAAAATTGATTACTGACTTCAAACCCTTCACATCGCATAGTTGCTTAAGTTAAGGTAATTTTTTTAAAGAAATATTAATCTGGTTTTGAAATTATTTGAGGAAGATAAATTAATTGTTCATATTATAATTTTGTTCAATCGGATATTGGCATCATTTGGGTATATAAAAATTAACACTCGAAGTTTCCAAAATAACTTCAATTTCCAATTTTTATAACTTTTTTATGCTCTAGTTTTATCACCTAATAAAGGAGGTTGATTAAACTCTCAAATCGTCCTGTATATATATTATTTCTGCATTATTTCTGTATATATATATATATATATATATATATATATATATATATATATATATATATATATATACAGAAATAATGCCAAAAGTCTGCTTAAACTTTTATAATAATATATCAAAATTAATTAGTTGAATTGTTAACATTTTAATTTTATAAGATACAATGTAAGGAACAGGGTGCAAAAGGGGTGTTTTATTTGTGCTACAAGTGACCTATTTTACTTTGAGTTATAATGAATCATTCAATGTTGATATAGAAGAACTTTTGTGATGATTTTTGGTACTTCAGTCCTTAGTTTTAAGGTCTCTTGATTACTCTCTAAGCAACAAAATTGTATACAAGAACTTTTCCTACTACTACTACTAATAATAATAATAATAATATGCTGATGAAAATATTTCACCAAATCTATTATTATACCATTAATTAAAATTGCCTCAATTGCGGTCATGTAAATCCTAAGCTACAAAGTTGAACAGTAGCACAATCGTCAGAGATAAAATATCTAATTGAAATATGATTTGATAATGTATATTTAATTAATTTATAAGTTTAAATTGAAAGAACGATATAGCTGACCTGATCAGTAAACCACAATTGAATCTTTAATTAGTCTTTGTACAAGTCCAATTATTAAAGCTATACGTATATTAATTACATGTATGTATTAATTGAACTGAATTACATTATGTGTAATACTATGGCTAACTGCAAATTGACCGCTATCACGCTGCAAATACAATCAACCACTGGCGATCTCAAATTCGTTATATTGTACTAAATTACTTTATATTCATTTAAGTTTAAGATTTTTATTTTGTATATGAGACTGATTATGAAGTTTCAATAATTGTTGTCATCTTGAGGTATTCTGAATAAACAAAAAGTTTGAAAGGTCATTTTTATATATTTTTAAATTAAATACATTTCTCAGAAAATGTTTTAGATATTAATTTAGTTAATTATTGAGTTTACTTAGTTTTTAGTACTGATGTATGAGTTAAAGCATCAACTATCAAATTTGTTAGAATATGCAATAATTAAACTCCCAACTCCAAACATGCATAACGGAATGAAAACGCCTACTAAATTATTATACACTTTCGGATCGATTTAATATTTGCTAAATACAATTTTAAAGTTGACAACATCGTATTTTTAGGAAAAACTATCTGCGTACATACATCAAAATCAGCTGTTCAAAGTGTTTATTATTTACTCATAATCATGTGTATTAATGAAAATGTTTTCTTGACAAGCTTGAAAGATTTTAAAATATTATTAATACTTTTTTAATTTTATAAGTATAATATATTTAAATTTGCTTTTAATTAAAACATTTTTTCATCGAAATAAACACTTCACTAGCAACAAGATTGCGTCACCATCATCTTTTGTTGTTGTTTATTCACAACGCTTCTCGGTGCTGAACTACAACACACCATGTTTTCTTGTTTGAAGTTGGAAAATCTCTCTGTCATCACCTTATTATAAAAAAATGGAAGGAAAAGAACACAAAATAAAAATTTCACTAGCCCTCAAGTACTCTAATAGCATCTGAGTCGGAATTGAACAAAGTTGGTGAAGAGAGACCTGAAATGAAAGATCAAGAGACGGGATTTGACCAAAACCTATACGAAAGAGGTGTAAATCCAGCTAGGGTCCATCGGGAATGTCACAATCGTACACAGTATAATAAGCTCCTTAGTTTTTTCAACAGACAGGGCCAATGCATCAACCTGATAACAGCAAAGAAGCAATATGACAGGGCCAATGTATCAACCTAGATACCACCAAAGAAGCAATATGACAGGGCCAATGCATCAACCAGATATCACCAAAGAAGCAATATGACAGGGCCAATGTATCAATTAGATACCACCAAAGAAGCAGTATGACATGGCCAATGTATAAACCAGATACCATCAAAGAAGGAATATGACAGGGCCAATGTATAAACCCGATACCACCAAAGAAGGAATATGACAGGGCCAATGTATAAACCAGATACCACCGAAGAAGCAATATGACAGGGCCAATGCATCAACCCGATATCACCAAAGAAGCAATATGAAAGAGCCAATGCAACACCAAGATACCACCAAAGAAGAAATATGACAGGGGGGCCAATGCATCAACCAGATATCACCAAAGAAGCAATATGACAATGCCAATGCATCACCAAGATACCACCAAAGAAGCAATATGACAGGGCCAATGCATCAACCAGATACCACCAAAGAAGCAATATGACAGAGCCAATGCATCACCAAGATACCACCAAAGAAGAAATATGACAGGGCCAATGCATCAACCAGATATCACTAAAGAAGCAATATGACAGGGCCAATTCATCAACCAGATATCACTAAAGAAGCAATATGACAGGGCCAATTCATCAACCAGATATCACTAAAGAAGAAATATGAAAGGACCAATGCAACACCAAGATACCACCAAAGAAGCAATATGACATGGCCAATTCATCAACCAGATACCACCAAAGAAGAAATATGACAGGGCCAATGCATCAACCAGATATCACTAAAGAAGCAATATGACAGGGCCAATTCATCAACCAGATATCACTAAAGAAGCAATATGACAGGGCCAATTCATCAACCAGATATCACTAAAGAAGCAATATGACAGGACCAATTCATCACCCAAGATACCACCAAAGAAGAAATATGACAGGGCCAATGCATCAACCAGGTATTACCAAAGAAGTAATATGACAGGGCCAATTCATCAACCAGATATCACCAAAGAAGCAGTATGACAGGGCCAATGTATAAACCAGATACCATCAAAGAAGCAATATGACAATGCCAATGCATCACCAAGATACCACCAAAGAAGCAATATGACAGGGCCAATGCATCAACCAGATATCACCAAAGAAGCAGTATGACAGGGCCAATGTATAAACCAGATATCACCAAAGAAGCAATATGACAATGCCAATGCATCACCAAGATACCACCAAAGAAGCAATATGACAGGGCCAATGCATCAACCAGATATCACCAAAGAAGCAATATGACAGAGCCAATGCATCACCAAGATACCACCAAAGAAGAAATATGACAGGGCCAATGCATCAACCAGATATCACTAAAGAAGCAATATGACAGGGCCAATTCATCAACCAGATATCACTAAAGAAGCAATATGACAGGGCCAATTCATCAACCAGATATCACTAAAGAAGAAATATGAAAGGACCAATGCAACACCAAGATACCACCAAAGAAGCAATATGACAGGGCCAATTCATCAACCAGATATCACTAAAGAAGCAATATGACAGGACCAATTCATCACCCAAGATACCACCAAAGAAGAAATATGACAGGGCCAATGCATCAACCAGGTATTACCAAAGAAGTAATATGACAGGGCCAATTCATCAACCAGATATCACCAAAGAAGCAGTATGACAGGGCCAATGTATAAACCAGATACCATCAAAGAAGCAATATGACAAGGTCAATGCATCACCAAGATACCATCTAAGAAGCAATATGACAGAGCCAATTCATCAACCAAAAATCACCAAAGAAGCAATATGACAGGGCCAACGTATAAACCAGATACCACCAAAGAAGCAATATGACAGGGCCAATACATCAACCAGATATCACCAAAGAAGCAATATGAAAGGGCCAATGCATCAACCAGATATCACCAAAGAAGCAATATGATCAAAGCCAATGCATCACCAAGATACCACCAAAGAAGCAATATGATCAAACCTGCAATTCAAACGTTATCACAATATTGACAAGTCAAGAACAACCGCATTACATTTTTCCAAATCTCTAATCAGATTGCAACAACACTAATAACTAAGTAATTAGCCATTCATTATCTAAAACGTTAGAGGCAAATAACATTACCAATAAATATTTTGATTCATATCATTCTTTGAATGGACCTATAGAGTAAATGGACTAAATGTGAATAGGTTAATTAGCATATAAATTGCTTTATATTCAACAATTAATGTAAAGTGTACAATATTTACAAAGCTTTATACAAATTAGAATAAATTAGAATTAGGAAAATTACTGTTTTTAAACCTGGTAACTTTGTTTGATTTTTAATCCGTAGATATATCATTATTCCCCATGGTCAAACTAAGTAAGCTAAATAGATTTGGAATTACACGTGACGTCATTTTAAATTTATAAATGTACGTCCATGGGGAAAGGGATGTAGGATTATTGTTCAGAGCATTCGAAAGAAATCAATTATTACAACCTAGAAGTCAAAATACTATGTTTTTTTAATAATATTATGAGGCCCTTATCCCCTTTTAATTATTACCAGTCGTTTACAGTTAAGAATTTTATCAGTTTTGAATAGCTACGATTGTGTGGTTATTTTATCAAATATGTATTCATATTGCATTAATGATAAAATAATTACAAAAACAAATAATAAGTACTTTGTTTTTTAGAAGTTCAATCATGCAATATTCTTTGTAAAAGCACTTCTATCTTATTTAAAAATAATTTTAAACGGCAGCTCCAAATTTCCAAACAAAACAACAAAATAAAATATCTTGGAGGACGTAAAGTATTCATCCTCAACGTGTATCCACACAAATAAAGTAAGTACAATATCAGTTAACGTAAGCATAATTTAAAACATAAATTCTCAAATAAAATAACAAAATAAACTTAATAATGAATTTATAAAACCGATCAAATTATTTTTGTTGTAAATCATGTTCTTTGAATGATAAATTCATTATGAAATAAGCGTTTCCCAGGAAAATTCAGCGTTTAATTAGACTCTTCAATAATTAAAATCGATCCTATAGTAAACAAATACGTGACTAGCGCAGATATTGTTTAGCGGATAAATATAAGATTACAAATTTTGTAATGTTGTATTTTTATAATCACTGTAATTACTAATAATTTTAATCCAAAATATATGTTAAAAAATATAAAAAATACTATAAGTGCCGCTTATATATTAAATTTAGTATAACAATACTTTTAAAATTATTTGGACATGATTCTTAATAATAATTATCTTCCATCTGTCCAGTCCAGTTTCGTAAATCAATTTCATTTTAACCAACGTGTTTCGTTCTGAATTGAGCTGGGTTGTTTACCATAGCATTCATTTAGTGAATTTTTTCATTGTTTTAAGTGTAAAATTAAACATATTAGAAATGTGTGCTTTCCCTTTTCTTTATTTTAAATTTAACCCAGACTGAGCCACAGCAACACGTGGCCGGGTACAGCTAGTATCAAATAAATGTTTAATGCATTTAAATTAAAAAAAAAAAACCAAGTAATGAATTCCAGTAGAGATTTCTAATTTCCCAACGACAATTAAATTGTTAACGTTAGAAGTGTTGTGGTAAACTGTTTTAATTAATCTCTTTTGTGTTTGATAAATTCTAGGAATTTGCATAATTAAAATCCCAAAGCTCTACTTGGTTGCAAATGTTTTACGTAGATTATAAACTTCCTTGTTATGAAGTTGTAAATGTATGTATGGCAGCATCGTGTTTCTTTTAAGTATTTGAAAGGAAGGTATTGTTATCTTTTATTGATAACGCAAATTAGGTATACACAGATTATTCTAAATACAAAAATTGTGAGACTAAAAAATAATCACTCATAAGATTGATGTAATTTTTATAATTTTAAATTTAAAATGTAAATTCAAGTCAAATCTATTGTTTTATTTTATAAGTGATTGAGAATGGGTTGGCATTAAATTAAACCTAATGTTGACTAATATTATAGGCCTAACGTGTGTTTGCGGAAAGATTAAGTTCCATGTTTGTTGATTTATATCGAGGTCACGTCAGCACTTAGTGGTAATAGAAGGTTTAATCAACTAATGGTTGTCCTACATAGCCTACAGTAGGTGTAATGGAAGTGAATCTGGTGGAATGGTGTTGTGTATTGTAGATAATAGTAGCCTATTTTTTGTAATGAAAATGTATGGTATAATAATTTGTTAAAGATATGAGTACAACCCAATAAATAGAACAAGTTAGTTATGTACATGTATTGAAAAAAGTACATTTCGACAAATAGATTACCTTCAGCAATAAAAGATCAAGAAATGTGAAATATAAATTTTCAAATAAGTTATGAGGATTTTTTAGACAAAAAACTTATTCAACTAATTTAGGTTAATTACCTTAATATCAACAATGCTTGTGTATCCGAGAGGACTTCCGGTTTCGACAGTATACCGCCATCTTGAGGAAACAAGGTCTACACCGACATTAAGTTTACGTCAGCTATTATTAAGTTTTCAGTTAACAATTTAAAATTAAAACTTTTTGTAATTTTCCCGTCCAATTCAGGCTAAAAGCTATAAGTTTGCCAAATACCCAGTTTTTAGCTCATCTGGAAGTAGATTAGATGAGTGAGTCGCACAAGGGGTTGATAAATATATTAGATATACTTTGTTGAATCTTGTACGTGCTTTTTCTTAAACTTGTTTTTCTTGGAGCTTGCATTTACTTGTAAGAATAATAACATTGTCTAATCAAGAATATTGAACTACAGACTGCACGCTTTACAAGGATACGTAAATCTCCCCCCCCCCTTATTATAATCTAACTCTAAGGAGAGATTACAGGTTTAATGTCTGTCTTTTTAAATATCTTTTATTCAACACATAAATTTGCAAAAGCCCTCAACATTTTTCTGATACAGTTTACTAACCAGTTTGGAATACATACGGAATTGTACTATCTTTAAATATTCATACATTAATATTTATATGTATGTGCTTATATGAAATTAGCTAGTTTTATTTTAATATTCAACCAGGCAGCAGTAATGTTTTGTTAGTTCCTATAATTAAAAGCAGAACAAAATCGGTTATAGTATTGCTAAAATATTTAATAGGAATAATAATATTTATAATTATTTTCTGTACGACTTCCAAACGTTTTGCTTCAAAAAAGTACCTCATTTTCACTTTATTTATTGATACTTCCTTAACTAAAACTTCGTTGAACTGTTGTTATTATATTTATACTAGATCTATTTACAAACTATTGTTAATAATTCAGGTGGTTCTAATTAATTCATTCCATGTTATTTTATAAATAACTAAATTTATATTTGATTTAATAATTAATAATTACACTCCAGACTAATAAACCCATCCACCTTTTATAACAACAATTTTACAAAATCATACATTTGAATATTTAATGCGTCCATGTTTACTACTTAATCTATAACGATATTACATTATTTTATGGTGAAAATGTTAATGTCCATGATGAAAACATACAAGTTTGTTTATAATCAAAACAAATAATTTTAACAGTAATTTATTATTGTGAAATGATATTTATGCAAATTAACTAAGTTTATAGTATTTTCGTTAATTTGAAACAGTTTTAATGGACTTCAGTCCTTTATATGAGTAGTGGTTACAAATGTTCTAATTGAAGTTATTTACCTCTCTCTCTCTCTCTCTCTCTCTCTCTCTCTCTCTCTCTCTCTCTCTCTCTCTCTCTCTCTCTCTCTCTCTCTCTCTCTCTCTCTCTCTCTCTCTCTCTCTCTCTCTCTCTCTCTATCTCACACACACACACGAGCGCTTTATTTAAGAACTTGATAGTTAATATGCATATTAAGTTCAATATAATATGAAGTCAAATACCACTTATCTTTGTTATAACTGTGAATTCACGCGACCGTTAGAGTTGTAATTGTACGTCAAGTGCTCCTAAGAAAGTTATTATTTTTTTTGAAAAATATACTAAGAGCGGTTAAACCACAAAAACAAATATCACTTTTAGGCTCCCTTTATGAAATACTAATGTTCAGACTAAGCTGAAATATTCCACTTAACGTATTTAGAAATATGAATTCTATGTCAACTTGGAAAAAAAAATATTAAGGGACTTTAAATTGAAAATAAATTAGTAATTTTATCATCGAGGAAATCACTGGATATGAGTTATACGAACCAATATAACTGGTTTATATGAGCAACACCTAAGTTATATTGGACTATATTTATTAAATCTGTGGATATTGACCTGGAGATTGCTGATGCTCAAAATTCGGGGCGAGGACTAAATATTTATATTTCAGCTTCTCTCAGATCATTATATAGTAATTCATGTGACACTATTTCCCTACAGTATGTTTGAGTTAGTTTAAACAAATAATTTAGAACAAACTGTGTGCATGAAATCACTACAAAACAGTCTGATATTCTTCCTGATGATTTGAAAGCTGTTGATTAATCAAGGACGCTATACAACCACGATAGTTTCCTTAAAACGTTTGAAAGGACCTCACTTATATGGACATGGCAATCCCGAGGGACATTAGCTGTATCTACATTTTTTTATTGTAGTCTTCAACTCCTCCTTCATCTTTCTAATCAGGTGTCTCTTGACCAACTTTTGTTCACTTCCTATCCTGACGGTATTACAGTATTGAGGGGTAAGGGCTCTTTATTTTATTACTCTTTCCTTTTTTATAAGACCATGCTGACTTAAAGGTTTTTAGTGTTTTTAAACAACAAAGAAAAAATGGAAACCCGTCAAGTCTCTTGACCTGATGCATCGTGTGATATCAAATGTTCTGTTATTAAGGTGTTCATCTATACACCCGTTTCCTAAATTATTCATTTATCTTGTGTTAATATCATCTTCCGCAAAGAATTGTTATTTTTCAGAATTTATTATTTTAATATTTGAATTATATTAATGGAATATTTGGCCCCATATATTTCTTGTAAACTAAACACTGTATATACAATACTAAAACTGTATTTCTGGTGTGTAGGTTGTGTTAAAGACAGCGAACTGAATTTCCAGTGATAAGGATGTATTTTGTAAAACAAGAGGTTTGTTGCTTGAACTAGTTCATTCTCTCTGTAATAACATATAATAAATAATAACTCTTATAACAGTCGTTGTCTTTGTTTAACACAATAAGGTCAGCAGTAATGTTTTACAATAATTATACAGATTATAACTGAAAGCCTGTCAAATAAATGTAATGGGGAAAAATATTCTCAATTATCTTTTCTCAGATGAGCTACATCTTTTAAAATTATTTTTTGGTTTGTTTTATTTTCTTAATCAGAGGAAAAATTGTAATGATCCAAAGTAATAAATATTTTTTTCTGTAATTCTCCCATTTTTAGAATAAAATTTTAATGGAACTCTTTTATCTGACTTTGCCATTTTATGCACACTTTATATCAAGATCAAATGGTCGGGTTGAGTGTAAAAATGTGTTAAATTTAATTTTCCAAATTATAGTATAGGGAACATTAATTGTTCGATGAACCAAAGTGAGTTTCACAAATTACATGAATGAAGGTTACGATTCATAAACAATTTTGAGATTTTATTCGGAACATGTCTCTTAATGAATGTTTACATTTAATAATGGCTCTTCATTTTTCATAGTTAAGACTTGTGTCAAGTTTATTAGTTAACAGTTATGGTTTCTCTCTTTTTTATGAAAACCATAACAATGTTATTTTTGGGAATAGGACTGTGCTGTATCGCTATAAATGATCAAAATAAACAAAAAGATTTGAAAACGTTTGATTTTAAGAATTTTGATTAAACATTTACGATTTAGGATCTAAAGCTTTTGAAATGGAAACTGCTTTTTATTTAACTATTTAAGATGTCATATATCTCTATTGATTTGGGATATAATTGCCCGGTGAAAGCAAACCAACCTGAAATCTCTGTCAAGATTGTCTTGAGTTAATTGATTATATTAAAATTATATTTGAATGTTTATATTTTTACCCACATGCTATTAACAAGGTTCCTCATTTTTACAAGTACTTAAAACCATATGGTTACCTAAAATTGTATCTAAGGAATAGATGGATCATGCAATTTAATTAAATTTACAGTAGAAGAGGCTGTTGATATAATTAAACCCAGACGATGTGCGATATGTTATTAAACACAGTTCGTGTTAGGATTAACTACGTCTAAATTAATTTTGCGTCTTACGTCAAAACGATAATTTCGTTTATTAATTTCTACGCCAAGTATAATTAAATTGTAGAAGGTTAGAGGAGAAGCTTAAGTAAGTATAATGGATATTCCTATTAAATTATTTGCAACTATATCTTACGAACATACTTGTTCAGTCACATTTCTCATGTGTATCTTAACTTTGGTTTTTACTCTGGAAACACAGAGAAAATATTTATGTACACGTAATTATAAACAAAATTGTTTATTCTCTGAAATCTGTCAAATATCTTTTTATATAGAAACGAAATTGGTTTGATTGTTATTTATGCTCTGTCAGCCTATAAGAAATACAAAAACTGACAAAAATTTTACATCTTGTAAACATAAAATATAGAAAACTGAATGATATTACCCACACAGTAAATGTGGAAAATATTAAAACTGCTATAATGAACTATATTCAGACGTGATACGATTATGGTTTTGCATTTCATATATCTTTTATGTATTTCACTTTGTCTATGTCCTTAATAACTTTAAAACGTACAGCAGCTATGACTATATGTAATAGAATTTAGATAATAAGTATTTATTAAATACAATTATTCACAAAAAAATATCTAGAAACAAAATTTAAAAAAAAAGACATTCTCAAGGTCAATAAACTGTTTGAGGAGTTGGATAATTGTCCTCAAAACAAAACCAATTTCTTTAAAACAGTTATAGTAAAACTAAAATATAAATGTACTTCATAATAATTACGTAGTAATAAACATTTAATCACAAAAAAAGAATACATGTTTATATAAAGCAATACTATTTTTCTCGGACTTCACAATCAAGAAAGAAAAGAAGGACTTTTGATTAGACTTTGATACACTTATTTAATTAACTTTATTATTCTCGTTAATCAACTTTTTTCTATAATTCCAAGCAGCTTTTCAAAACATACATAATTTACATCAATATGACAATTTAAATACCTTGTGAGTTCACAGATGTTTTATTCTAAAACCGCTCAGTATTGAACAAACAGCTAGAAAATGAAAGTCTCTTCTTCTACCATCATATTACAAAGCAAACACAACTTAGAACTTTTGCTATAAGAGTATATGTTTAGAAAAAATATTTCAGTTCTTGTCTTATAAAATCGATATATATATATATATATATATATATATATATATAGGTAATATTATAAATTTATTTACTTTGTACATATGGGCACTGATGGCAAAGGAATACCAAATAAAACTTTAAATAATATCGTGGGTAATGAGACGTTGTGATGAATGTGTGTTGTTTTAATCAGCTAATGCAAGTTGTGGGGAAGCAGATGCGTTGTGTTACACTTACAGTGTTTGTTTTTAACAGAAATCTAATCTAATAAGAACCACGTTCATTAACACATATTCCAAACTAACTAATATTTTATAATAGCAAACACAATTACGTCAATTATAATAAATTGTGCACAGACTTTGTCACAAACCATCTCCAAAACCTACCAAACCTATTGGCCTCCAATAACGTATATTTTGATTAATATTTGTATAATATTAAACAGTTCACAACAGTATACAATTTTCAGATTGTATCGTCAATCCAGTATGGGTCAATTCGTTGAGGAGGAGTAGTGTATAATTATGTTTTATTATACAGGAAATTATAACCTATTTTCTACACAAGAAATATTTATTTAATCTTTAGTTAACTGACTTTTATCAATTTTAGAAATCGTTAAATAATTTATACCGACAAATTTGTTTGATTATTTACTAATCCATTTATTTTATCCATTAAGCATAAGTAACCCTATTTGGGATACAAGTTTCTCTAGAGTGTCATTAATTTATCAAAACGTCCCCAGAGGGAGTCTAACATAGGAAATAGTAAGTGATAAATCAGTAATGGCAGAGATAGGTTTCAAATCTTGTTCCCTGCAGAATAAGTTTATGTTAACTACAGTTTGTCTTACATTCTCTTCTACATTATTAGTTATTTAATTTATTACCGTAAAAATTTGTAAATTGTATTTTTTCTTTTAAGTTAGTTTTTAGTTAAGCGTCTTCATAATTTGTCAATTCAAATTGTAATCTATCAAGATTTGTATTTTGTGCAAATGAAATCTTAAGTTATAAATAAAGATGTAACATACATAACCTAATTCACCACCAATAGGAAGGTCTATATAATCTCATGTATAATTAAATTTTTGTCATTTCAATACCATCAAGAAAAAATGAAAGCTTCTTTTTTCTTATTGTCCCTACACGTCTTCCTATCTTACTTCATTTTAAAAGTACTTATTTTAATTTTGTGTTTCTAGATCCGTTTAAGCTCTCAGAATATACTTGAAAACAATACAAATTTGCTTTAGCTCCAAGCGAAAGTTTATATTTTAAAATGTGAAATGTTATTTTTCTTTAATTAATAACTTACTTAATTTTTATTATATTAATTACTAATAATACCCAAGTTTATTTTTGTGTGTTCCACAGTCCGCTTAGAAAATAAATGTACGTTATAAAAAATTGGGTAAACCTTCCTACTCATTTAAGCCCAAAAAATCCTAGCCAAAAATATCATTTCTGTAGGTGTCAACAATTGTAAATAAACCATCGACGTGCCGTCTTAAAAAAAATTAGAAGTGAACTTTAGCTCTTGCTTAGATTCGTCGAGCTTCAGCATAAATTGTATTTCATTAAAGCAAAAAAAGTTAATTTTTCTCTAATTATTTCCGAGCAATAATATTTTTGTATTTTTAATTTTCCACAATGGTTTTGGGTAATTGGTCTTCATTAATTAACATTTGAACAAAATAGGTAGAGTCTATTATGAGAAATTACATCTTATTAAGAGTTTTGTTCATTTTTTTTACGAATAAATGTTGAAATGACCTTTTTAGACACATTGAAACTAGTTTGTTTGGGTGTTTAAGGCTACATTGGTGCCAAATTTGATCGAAATTATTGAAGTAAATTAACAGAAGATCGTGACTTTTTGCTTTATTTGCTCCCAAATTTTGAGTTAAAGAAAATTTAAAAAACACGTCATCAGATAGATTTAAAATATGCTCACATTCAAAATTGTATTAAAATTGGATTGTAGAGCACTGGATATACGAAACTCCTGACAGAGTCGTTCAAGTCTACACTTGTGTAAAATTTAATACACATTTTTAAAAAAACCTCTGCAAATATGATCAAAATGTAACAAACATAAAATGTTATTTAAGTAGGTCTAGGCCTTTGGACTGTAGACGGACAGACATCTCTTTAAAAAATAAAATTTCAGACCTCAAAACTATTTATATCCACAAAAACAATGGACTTCTATTTTGTTACATGTAACTTTCTGTCTACTTCGTATTGTTAAAAAAGTTAAGATTACTATAACTCAAAGGAGAAGGACTTCAACTTAGTGACTGATTTTTTGTACATATTAGTTGTCAACAAATACAATATTACAAGTTTTAAATTATCTACCTCAAAAAACTAAACTTTTAAAAATTAAAATTCCATAAGAAACAGTATTTTTGTTCGTAAAGTTTTTTCTTTAGAGGTTCAGTGCACGGTTTCAACAAGACGAGAAATAGTTTAAATAAAGCATTATTCTTTCAGACATTAAATTAAATGCAGGAATCAAATGTTCAATATCCTTAAAATAAATTTAAAAAAGGGCTGAGATAATAATCATAAAGAAGATTGTGTTAAATTTTTTTTTTTTATAAATATAAGAGTTGTTGATGATTTTATATTTTGCATGTTAATGTTAGCAAGTTAAATGCCATGATTTTATTTATTTTGTTACACATTTTAATTTTTTATTTACTTTCTGTAATGGATAATTATGTTATTTTATATGTATTAATTTGTATGTATTAGGAGGAACAATAGAAAAAATAAATAAAATAAAGTTGAAAAAATTGCTGGCAATTATTTTACACTGTTATTTACAACTTATTAAACTAAAATCATTTTGGTCTAGTTTAAATAAATTACTTCTATTATCTCGCGCATTTACATTGTTTTTATTTGAAAATAAGAATTTTAGTTCATTTTTCATTTAATTTATGCAAATAGTTACAAATATAACTTCAAGTTATATTAGAGTAAAATCTACCTGATGGAAAAATGAGTTTATGTCTTAAACAAACTGTAAGATCAATTTAGTTTAACCTAGATAACCAAGCAAGTCATGTATAATCATCCTACATTATATCTTCACTGATGTCAGATTTCTGTTGTCTACAGACTAATGCAACATTCAACTAATAATAATTTTTTCTTTTTGTTTAAAGGTTTTATTTTTTGCTCATTAGATTTGGAAACGACAAGTGTTATATAACGATTTATCGTTTGCAAAATTAATTTTTACTTAACGTTAAGAACAAATATAATGCTCTTATTTATAATTGAGCAATTATTTAATTGCTCAATAAATAAGAATTAATTATTTGTCTGTTAATTTTATTTTACAATAGCAGCTAAAAAACAGAAATTTATTATGAAAGTAAGACTTTCTAAACAGACAAAATATAATCTAATGATTTCCGTTTTTCACATAAAGTGATATGAAAAAACAAGAACTTGTTAAATTATTTATAAAAAATCTACTTATCGAAAAAGTTTAACTATTTTAGAAGTTAGTATATTTATAACCTCAAAAAATATCATAAACATTCTATTCATTCTTCTCCAAAGCTAAATAATAACCCACCAAAACAATTCATCGCTAAAAATATCAGATTTGTAGTTACCAATAAAAGTTAAAATAAACCATGTGTCTTTGATTATATATTGAAATTGAGACCTAGGTTTCTTCAAATGTGTGATAAACCCGTCTGGACCTAATACGTACTTGGTTCATTTAGTTTTTACTAATAAGTAAATAAAATAATATTGAGCTTGTGAAATAATATTAGATAAAAAAACGCGAACACTAAGTTATAGTTTTGTTATTGTATCTCATGTATCACTGAGGATGGCGACTTTGTCGTTGAAACGCGTTTGATTAAATAAACGTATTTTTTGTGAGATCTTGTGTTCGAGTTTTTTTAATCTACTAATAAGGTTTGTTTGGATCTTTAGAGGCGATACAAAGAAGTCACATGATAAGGCTAAAATACAAATACGCAATTGATTAAAATCGGTCCACAGGTTTCGCTGCATATATATATATATATATATATATATATATATATATATATATATATATATATATATATATATATATATATAGGCAAGTAACTTGACCTCGTAATTGACAAATTACATGACTTCCTTTATACTTGTATAATATGTAATAAAGTAAAAAAAATCGTGTAATTAAAATGAATATATGTATTAAAAAAATATATTTTTGTGTTTTGCTTAAAGTAGAAAATCGACAAGATAACAAAATTTAATTTCCAAATTATATGACTCTCCGGGCAGAAAATTCGTACATGAGATATAATTACTCTCTACATATTAAAAGACAAATAATTCAATTCTATTAAAAAAAAATTCTCCTTCTCGAAACGTAAATTAACACTACTAATGATTACATAGCAGCGAAAAATGTCCCACACAAGCCAACAGTGCTGCACTAACAGATATATTTAAATTTAAATCCACATTGTCAATCCATAACTAATGTACATTTTTAAAGAATGGGTTTAGAAAATTTTCTTAAATTCTTAATACATTTTAAGCAAATAATGCTAATTTAATCACTTAAAAGATTAATTAAAATTCTACATAGCTGCTATAACCAAAATAGTTATATATAAAAACATTGATGTATATAGTCGTAATTTAGACTGATTCTAGAAGTAAAAATAAGTAACAAATATTCATATAAAGTTTTGTCTGAAAACCCTTTCATTTTGAGTTACAGCTAGCCTTGATTTCTGCACAAAGAATGAATTGAAGTCATACTGCAATTTTTTGCAGTAAACCACCAAATTAAGAAATCGATTTGGTGGTTTTATGTGTTTTATATGTAAGAAAAAAGGTCCGAGGATTGTACTTCGTGTAATTTCTATGGAAACTAGAGTAACATATCACTAATAAACCAAGCGTTTTAAAGATTTAAATGGTTTAAAAGTCATTTAGCCGACTTAGAGAATTTAACTCGGAGAAAATTGATGTGAATAAAGTCAGTAGAAAATAAAAATAAATTCTAGAAATTTAATTGCATTTTGAAAACGAATTTTTTTAAAAAATTGTAACTTTTTTCTGCCACATTCGGGTTTGTTTTGTTAAGTTGTATTTCTATAACTTGTATTGGCTTTAAGTTGACTTTAGATACATTTTGTCAATATGAATTTGTGTAGAAGGTTGGGTCAAAATCGGATGAATATATTACCAATTTAAAAATATAATTGAACGCCAGTTTGTTTACAACTACATTTTTTGAAATTTGCACCATTTTCTCTGCAATTACTCGAGATTTATTTATGGGATATATTTTATTCAAAATAACACATATTTAACTGAAATTTCTTAAAACTTAATTTGTGTCTCAAGAATTACAAGTTCAGTTTACTCATGGAGCACAAATCAGGATGACACATTACGTTAACAGTATCTCGAAATAGAAGGGTTTTAAAAGATTTAAAAGAAAGTTTTTTTTCATCTTTTTAAAATTTAAATTAGTTCTAGGAGTATTTTGAATCACTCTGTATAGCATGGCACCTATAATTACATTCAGGTAATTGTAACTAAGCTAAGTCTTAACAGTGGATCACCTGTAGAGTATCAGCTGTTCTTGTTTTGATGTTCACTTATTATGATAATTGTATGAGGATCGTGAAATAGTTTATTGTTGTGGCATACAACTGCAACAATCATAAATATATTTCTCAACACTCAATAGACGTGAAAATATATAAGATTCAGAAAAAAGTTCAGTAAAAGCGTAAAATATGAAATGATTGTGTATAGTCTAAATTATTAAACTGTTGTATTAAAACTGTCCTTTAAACTTTTCACAAAAATTACAATTTAATTTTTTTTTTAGTGATCATTATTATTTTCAATTTACTCGTAGTAGAATATTTGATAATATTTTATATCTTGACTGTATCAATAGACAATACAGTGAAATTGTGTAGACGTAGCATACACGTCTGATAATCGATAAAATAAAACAAAATATAAATACAGTTAATACAGTTAAGTAAAATATTAGTTTAACCAAAAAAGTCAATTTTAATAATAGTAATAATTTTAATTCAAGAGTTAAAAGTTCATACTGTATGACTTGTCTAATTGAAGTGTTATTTATGAATTGAAAAACATTTGAAAAAGTTTCAGCATGGGGGATTGACACATTTTAAAGTTCGAATTCCTCGAGGAATATACATTGCGTAAACGGCACAAACTTACTAACTCAATCATCAAAAAACAATAAAGTTTAACCAAAATAACTCATCTGAAATGTTAGTTGGTAGTTGTTAGTAGAAAATTGAAAAACAATCATGAAAACTGTGTTTGGAAAACGATATTAAATAGGGCCTAAGCCTACATTGCTTATGTCATTATTCTTCATAAAATATTTTGTTTTGGATTCCTATAGAGATCACACTTTGATCAAACTAATTGGAGTCGATTTTGTGAAACTCGATTTGATTTTTTTTTATAATGACAGATAACCTCAAATTTTCAAAATGGTTTTTAATGTAACAAAGTGGTTTTTAATACCAAAAAAGTGTTTTATTTAAAAATTGTATACATTTTAGAGCCTATTTTATATTCTTTTATACAAAATCTCTCTGACTTTGAATAGACAAGGTGTGTAATATTTAATGAGTTACAAAAAATCTGGCGTAAATGTAGAGAAAGAAAATTAATATATTCTATTTAAAATAACTGTAGTACAACAAACCAAAACTTTCCAATTCACCCATCCCAAAAATAAATAAAAATGTACCATAAATATCATTTCAGTTGTAGTCTATCATGAAATATATATATATATATATATATATATATATATATATATATATATATATATAATATAATATAATATAATATATATATATATATTGAAATAAGAGTTTAAATTGTTTTGATTGTGTCAGGAACGCATTTATCAGGGTAAGTAGTATGGAGCTTTTAATTACAAGCAGTTAGTATTAATTATTTAAAAATATGTGTGAACAATTATTTTTCTTACGATTTTGTACGATGGTTTAGGTCATTAACTTGTCTAGTTACAAAAGTTTAAACGAAATCGGTAGTGCCTATTTTGAGAAATGACTTACTTTATAATCACTTACTTTCTCAGCTGAATTCACTTTCTACCATGAAGTGCGTCGGTGGTTATCACGTTTAGACTATGACTACGGCTTGTTGAAATTTATTTTTTTCAGTTTTCCGAAGCTATGATACATGAAGGAATATTTAAAAAAAGAAAATTGAATTTTTCTATTTCCAAACTTACCATTACTGTGGCGGGCTCACCATGAAGGTCTGGATTGAAAATATTGGGCTATATGGAGTATACAGTGGACCGTATGCCCGGCCTAGTTAAAATCCAAAACTGTCCGTTACTTTACAACACTATAAACACTAATTAAGTAAAAAATATAACTTTAAATAATTTTAAATAAATTGAATACTCTACAATATCTTACCTCATTGTTCATACTTATCCCTACGAAACACAGAATTGGATACAACAAAGAACACATTTCAACTAGTACTACATAGACATTGTTTCCTGGCAACACTTTCTTCCAAAACGAATAACTTGTAAGTATAAAGCTATGCACAAATGCTACAAAGTAAACACGGCATGATACAGCAAAATACTCATTTGTAATCACATGGTTTTTTCTGATCCGTCGAAATACTTCGATAGTATCGAACAATATATCTTCTTCATCGACATCTGCAACGTTGATTTGACTGCTTTGTAAATGCTCCGGTAAATCTGCAAATACTGAAATCATATCCTTCACTGCACTGTATTCATTTTTCACCATGAAATTTACCAAAATCCATTGAAGAATTAACATGTTTTGTATACAATTTACAATCCATTGTAAAAATCGTCCGGCTAGATAAGTATCACGCATCATAAGAATCGTATCGCAAGAGGTTGTTACGATAAAACAAACTGAAACTATTGTTAAAATTGTTGTCTGGTTTGGCAGTATTTGATTTGAGAGTCTCAGCAGAGTGTTTATTTCATTTTGATTTTCACCAAATTTTACCGGAACGAATCTTTTCCAAATTAGATAGTAGAACGCAATATACGGGTTAATTAGATTTGCTAGTGTGTAATGAGCAAGTATGAGAACTTCCGTTATTGACTTTGTATTGAGTTCAAGGACTTGCGATTTCATTTCAACAATTGCTGTATAAGTTATTATTGAAAACAAACACCAGGACGTGATTAGTTTTATTGAGATTGGATTTTCCTTCGTCCGTGGTGACTGCAGTAAATGTAGAGGCAGTAAGTAGTTTAGCAGTTTAACGTAAACACTTTCGTCTGACATCACAGCGGTTTGTCGTTGCTATGTATCGTAACGGGGCTTCCTTACAAGTTATTGATTCCAATTTATTTGTCAATAACACATCAGTTACGGTAATAAATATTAAAGTGTTAAGACAATACTGCATTTATATAATTACTTTTAATATTTCCAGTAAGGTTAGGTTTGTAACATGTCTTGACGTTAATAATATTATCTTATTATTTACAAACGTGTACTTGAAAAGGCACGGTTGTACAAACATTGGACAAAATATCAAGGACAGACCAATCAAAGGAGGGATGAAGAAGATAACAAAGCAAGCTGACCGCGAATTTAAAATGAGCGGAAAACAACCATTTGACATATTTTCCTTGATCATACTTCCATTCAGAAGTTTGATAGTGAAAACCTCATGTTTAAGAAAATTCTTCATCCTTATAATGGATCGCTATGTAAGAGATATTTGTTGAATTCTGTATGTTAAATGTATTTAAAGAAAAAAAATCGTTTTAAGTTTTGAAAATTGTTTTGCAAAAAAATGAGTCGAAATAAAAATAGTCAGTGTTTAATTTCAAATTTATTACATTTTGAATTATTTGATTTCAAACTTTTGTTTTTTTATGGGTGAAAACCCTCTCTTCGCCTTTAAAAAAAGATAAAAAAGGATAAAATAAAAGTCCCAATCCTTTGAATACCATCAAGGTCGGATAATAACAAGAGTAGATCAAGAGATGGGAAGTTAAAGATCTAACTCACGACTACAAGAAAAAAAGTTTATCTATTCTCCCTTGGGATAGCAAGACCTTACTCTTGGTTTTTCATTGTGACCAACTGTTGGGTAAAATCAAAATGCGATTTTTCTCATAACATTATTTGTTATTTATTTGAAACCTAAGAATACCTAATACAAAATAAAAAAAAACTTCCATCACCCCATCTCAAAAATGTGTAATAGATACGCTTGGGTTGTGATAACTTGAATTAAAAACCATGATTTGTTATTTAATGAAAGTAAAATTCCTTCAACACATTCGTTCTCTACTCTCAAATATGTTATTTTCTATAATTTTATAAAAATGGATTATCGCACTATGAATTATCTTAGCTAAAGTTGAAAAGTTCCGAGAACAGATAATGAACATCTCTTTATGCCTAGAAAATTCTAAATTATTCTACATTTTGTTGTGAACATTTTGATATATAATATTTAGGTATTTGAAGTTATTTTGATTGCAAAATTAATTTTTATTAAAATGCTTGCACTCCATTATCCTGTAAGTAGACCATGAAGTGTTGCTTACATATATGTAGACTATGTTTCATGTAATATAGTATACAAATCTATATATTTTCTTCTGCTATTATATATTTCAATGTTGGCAGCACTTCTTATATTCTTATTTTGACAACAGCTGATAATGTAAAACTATAAAAGAATTGATGAATTTAACTGAAAACAATGAGTACAGAGTGCCTAATAAACTTTAAATTTCGTTTACGGGATTTCTACTTTTTTCATGTTTAGGTACACATATTTCACACACTGTTAAAGATAAAAATTTGAAATTTTTTACAGCTATACAGTACAAGTAGGTAGGTATCAAATACCACAGTTTATGTCATTTACATGTAAAATATTTAAAAAAAATATATATATATATATATATATATTTTTTTTTAAGTGTTTTATTAGTACGTTTAAAAAAATCATAAAATCGTTTTCGTTTAATGTTACTGCAAACTAAGTGGTATAGAATACATATGAAGACCTATTTAAACAAACCTGAAAGTATGAACCGGATATTTCCAATAGTTTTTCTGAAAAGTGTACCTAAATATTGCAATTATAACATTGCGTTAAATGGCACGTCATACTCTCCTTAAATAGTGTTTTATATTGTATTAAATTCAGTCTAATATAAAAAAAATTTTATTAATATATTGTGGGCTTTAATATATATACTATATATATTTAATCTATTATAATAGTATATAGTATATACTATATACTATATTACTATATCCTGACTTCCTTGTTAAATAAAATCTAAACCTTGGCGATGTTATACTTATATTATAGTTAAACGCTTAAGCTTCTTAAAACTAGTTTTAAAATTTTAAATGACTTTAGTAACAACAATTTATAACTAGCTTTACAGTACTTTAAAACTAAATGAAACCTATTCTTGACAATACAAACAAGGTCTAGGAAAGACAAAAGATTTCTGAAACTCTCGACCTACTTGAAGGACTTAAGCTTTTGTCAACACACTTTCCTTTCAGTTCAAATGCCTTTTATACTATATACCTAAGTTTCATTAAATATTTAAAATATTTATTTAAGTTCTGCTATATGAATTAAAGCGTTTCCATATCAAGAATATTAATTTTACTCAGACACTATATAATACATTTTATAATACTTTAAACACTACTTTGAATATCATTAAGACATGTCATTGATTAATAATAATATTTAGTTTCATTGATTTTTAATTTTTGTTGTAAAACATATCAATATATGTATATATATATATATATATATATATATATATATATATATATATATAGTGTTATTAGTTAATATATACTTGTATTTAATCAGTATGAAAAAATAAAAAAAATTACCTAAGATCGTTTGATGCAAAAGAAAAATTTGGTGAAATTTAACATTTCCAATTATTCAACAGTTCAATTTATTGTTTACTCTCGAATTATAATTTTCTTAAGTTACTACAATGACTGCAAAGGAAAGAATTTTCCCTTGTTTTATAATGATAATCGTTGCCTTATCAAAACAAGAATAAAGGAAAGACCCTTCATTGCGATAGGGTCAAAGAGAACAAGAGTTGGTAGGATAGGAAAAATGAAAGAGAATGATCTACCCTAATAATACATAAAAGAGAAGTACTGTTGATCCAGCTAGGGTGGCTCGAGGTTGGTTTGCTTCGCCTTTGTTCAACATAGTGAGGTTGTAAACAAATAATAAGAAACCAATGTTATCTTTAAATTTATTGTCCGATGGCTTTTCTAAAATAGATAAAATCAAGAACTACGGTGTTCCCAATAATTTTAAAGAACTGGTTATAAATAATTATACAGTATACAGTAATTTAATAAATAGAGTACAAATGAGCTTCTTATTAGGACAATACTATATTAAAGCAATATATTATTGTAAGGTGCAGGCTCTTTCTATTGTTGTATTTATTATTTCAAGGAATATCTTTCTAGATGACATAAAAGAAACACAAGAGCCTTTGATGTGCATCCTACTGCGTTTGACATAAAGTTAAAAGAAGTTTCAATGACAGTTTCTATATGAAGAGGAAATTGCCTCTTTCTAAAGAACCGAGAATCTTCTAATTTCCCGTCAATATCTGTTTTGGAGTTGTTAATATAAAGGAAAATGTTTGTAACAATACGTCACATGGTGAGTTCATTATTGGAGAACAGAATAAGAATGTTATCAGAATAAAATTAAGATAAGTGGTATCGATATTTACGTTTTTCCTTTGTCTTTAGTTGTGAACCCAAAATCTGCCAAATTTGGATAAATAATTGTATCTACGGAGACAATTGAAAATCCGCTTACAATTCAAGATACTACTATTTCATTGGTGGAATCATGTTATTTACTTAGTCCCATCATACAATGTAATACAAGTTGCTCTGAAAATGTATTCCTGAAAAGTTGGTTCCTTGAAGGAAATGTTCAGATTTTAATAACATTTTGTAATGCGAATATTTTGGTCATATTTTAGGAATTTGTTTTCATTTTTTTTTTTTTTTTTTTTTTTTTTTTTTTTTTTACATTTCAATATTTTGTGAGTAGCAAAAAAAATTAAAAAATCAGTTTTCTTGGCACTCTTCGAAACAATTTTAGTCTCACTTTAAACAAGGATGTAAAGTTGAGAACATAATTGACTGTGTTTTCCTCGTTACAAGGTTTTCTGAAACTCCAAGATATATATATATATATATATATATATATATATATATATATATATATATATATATACATTCGACTTTGTCAACGTAAAATGAAGTCATAACTCAATTATGTGTCATAATTAAGAGGTACATACAACACTTTAGTTTCATAAAAATTAGCATTTTAAGTTTATCCAAGTACTTATCACGTCAGATTCTAAAATCACATTCAGGAGTAATAAACCTATGAGTAAAATAACTCGTAAAATTATGCTGTCTAAATCATTAAAATTGGACAATAATCAGCAAACCTTGTGAAATGAGCGTCTATTACTGAATTAAATTTTCAGAACTAGATATTCAATTTTATTTCTATCCTAAAATATTACATTATGTACACCAGCTATACAACTAAACATTTTAAAACAATATTAAAACTTATTTACGTTATTGGAAAAGTTTGAATCGTTTTATTAAAATGTTTTTAACTTGATTGAAAGTGAGCACACGTCTAGCTTTGGAAGATTTAAAACTTTGAGAAACTTTTCTTATTTCAAATAATGATACCCAAGTGTCTTGTTATAACTTGTTTTTGAATTGTTTTGAGTCTAGTCAGGTATCGATGTAGAAAGAAAATGAAGGTGTAAAAAAGAAATTTAATATCACTTCCTTGACAGTTTGGAAAGTTTTTTACATACTATATTGCCATTCATCATCTCTTCAACAAACTAAAATAAAATTTGTAATTTTAACCAGAGAGATGTGGAATGCAGGAGAGGATTCTAGTTAATTATTCGCATTGTTTTATAAAACACATTTTTGCCAAGGGAAATGTAAGGAAACATTTTAGCTTGTATTTAAATAGAATAGTCGTTGAAATGTATAAAAAAGCTGTTTTTTTGAAAAAAAGTGTTGCTTAATATATTTTGAATATATACTAAGCTAGTAGATTGGATAGTTTTAAAAAAAAGTTTAATTTATGGAAAATGTATTATGTTAAAGCGTGATAAATTTAACATTAAACAGTTTCATATTTTCTTTCAATTCTATTTTTAGGGTTCGATTCATTTAAGAAGAGTCTTTAGGCGGAGAACCAGACTATACAAATGAAACTCAATACGAGATTAGATTAGAGCCACCAAACTATTGAGTCTCATGGGGGAAAATCAATCGTTTATAGCGACATTACGAGGATTACACAAGTTGATGGAATTTTCCATCTTGATGTGTAGCAAAAAGTTTTTATTGTCTTCCAAAATAAATACTTTGTACCCATACCACCAATTTTAGGCCTTGATTAAACCACAAATTATTGATTTAAAAATGGTGGTCAAAATCTACAAATATCACAGTTAACTTATTGTATTTATATTTTAAAATCTAAGTTATGAATTCGAGTTTCAAAAATATTGGAATGATGAGATGATTGTAAACTAAATTAAAATAATTTTCAGAGATAACTATTACAGTCACCAGGCAGGATATTAAAAGTTTAGTTAGGCCGTCTTTGGTGGTGATAGCCTTGCAAGTAATAAAAGTGTCAACGTCTCCCTGGATGAAACAAAAAGTTTCTTACAATATCGCAACATGTTTTTTTTTTTTTTTTTTTTTTTTTTTTAACAATTATTACAATTGATACTCTAATGAACAATTTTATAATCTGGAGGTAAGCTTTTCTGAAAACAACGATGTTATGGAATATATCATTTCTTGTACAGAAAGGTATTGGAAAATGGTCTCAATTTTTTTCTAATTGGTTCTAATTAAAAAAAAATATTCGTACTTAAGCACATATATACAAAACAAATTATTTATTATTACTTGACAATCTTAATAATATATTGATATTTTAATAATTTTAGATCAGTATTAGAACTGCTTATCAAAATGCTATATAAAAAAAGATAAAAATGTTTTGATTAGTGTAAATACTTTTAGTATGCTAAGTGAAAATTTAATTTGTAATTTAGCAACAATTATTCAACTGCATTATTTGGTTGACATTATACAAAGTATTAAATTCTTCAGTTATTTTAATATCTTGAATAACAATGTTTTATTAAAACTCTATCTTGTAGAAATCTACGATCACTTCTTTGATAAATTTAATGCAATCTCGTTAACAGTGTGCACTGAACTGGCAAATATGAAGCTTAATGAGGACGGGTTTGCTATTGTTTCTTAGGAAATTTTAATTTATACGATAATTAATTGTAAAAGTAATTTTTAAGGGCGGGTGATTTCCAAAGTTGTAGAATTTTATTCCTAATAGAATTATTTGAAAGAATCTAATCATTTTAAAATTATTTGATAAAATAAAATATTATTATTATTAATTGATTTTTGTTGATATTGGCTTTGGCTCTACTTATTTCGTATGTTAAAACTCGTTTTAAAATATATATCACAATTTAAAGTTAATTAATTTTTTATTACACTCTTGAAAGTAGAGCTAAACTCTGTGAATTTTCAAAATTAATTACGTAGCCTAATTTGTTACATTAAAAAAAAAGTGCAACAATAAATTTATTTTAAAAGTAACAAAAACCGAGAAAAATAATGATATGTAAGTAAAATATTTCAGTAATACTAATTGGTTGGAGTCACTGCATCCTTTTCTCTTTTGGTAGTTAAATTGAGGACAGAAAATGAATGACTGATTATTGAAGATGTTATTGCAAATTAATACATACAATATTATAAAATAATAAGTATTTATTATATTAAAAATCAAAGAAAAATATATTTTACCAATTGAATCAAATTTAAAAAATAAAGCGGAGAGAGAGAGAGAGAGAGAGAGAGAGAGAGAGAGAGAGAGAGAAACTATACTTAACGTAAATTTATTCTGCTGGAAACAATGTTCGAAACCCTATCTCTGCCATTACTGATTTATCACATACATGTTCCCTTG
>CAUPSG010000242.1:0-17472 GCA_963513935.1 Aphrophora alni
TATGGTTGATACCCTCCCCTCCCCCCGTCAATAATGAATTACGCACTTCCCCCATGATTAATGAAGTTTTATTGTTTGCAGAAATGCAGTCATTATTTATATCTTTTCATGGAAATGAAAAATATACAATTTTAACAAAATAAAACTGATTATACATTACCAGATTTTGAGGGTATCTTTATTTTAAAGTAAAATTTAATCAGAAAGCTGACTTACGATGCTAAAATAAGGAATTTTTTTACTTACAAAATTCAATTTATTTTTCAACAGAGTTCGTTACGTTTCTCCGACTTCTTTAAACCTTCACAAAGAAGTGAAAAACCATCATGGTACAACCCAGCTCCATCGTACAATCTCATAAAAGCAAATACTCTAATGTAACACCCAAAGTTAGTTTCTGAAACTGTGTAGGAAGTGTTAAATTGTATTGGTAGATCAAGGAGTCTTATCCAGTAGGGTAAGTTTGTTTAAAACAGTTGTTACACAGGTTTTCTGAACCTCGTAATTGTGTATCACTGCTTTCTTGACGTCTGATAGATCCCAACGGGACAACCTACCCACTGTGTATTGATCTAACTTTACAATCCAACATTTACCACAAACCCCAAGAAACCAATCTTTGAGGGACTACATTTAGACGATTTCCTTGTAATTACATTATACGATGGGGCTGGGTACGTACCAAGATGGGGTTCGTCGTGTTTTCTTTTATTTGAAAGAAACACCAGGATTTAGTGTCAAATTTCATTTTAACCCTCTACTGTCTAGACAGTCATATTAAATTTAAAAACGATTTGCTTCTTTCCTTTTACTTGGATTTCCAAAATATTGTTGTAAATATGTTAATCAGAACCTTTAATGAGTAAAAGAAAAGTCAATTAATTTTTTAATTTTAAGAAGACTATGTCTGGACGCCAGAGGGTTAAATAAAAGAACCCTCAGAAAAGATAAAGACGTTTTTGAGAAAATAATAAGGTTACTCGAGTTTGGACTTTATAGCATGTACTTAAAGAGTTCAAAATTTGGATTAGTTACTTGAACTAGAAGAGCCTTTCGGAACAACATAAACCCTCACTCAAAAAGAAAGAGAGAAAAGATCTATTATCAGCTGCATCACCACTTCCACGAGTCCTTCCTCATCTGCTTGGGTGACACAGTCAAGGGGCCCTACACCCTGTGCTACCATTATTAGCTATAACTGATTTCTCAGTTTATCCCCACGCTCAGAATGGTCGCAGGCTCGTGGTCGTAAATGGTCTACTATTCACATCACAAACGTTTTGGCTTTCCTTCATGTTCTACCTGGAACATTCCAGGTCACCTGCTATTCTGTAGTCCTTACACATACAATAGGGACAGACAGATAGTTTCAAAAAGGTTTTTATTTGAATTAGAGGTCCCCAAAATAAGGCACTGATTTTTTGACCCATCCTTTTCCTTCACTATGTACACTCTTATGTGGCAAGTAAAAAAAAGCTGAGCCTTGTAGAGTAGCCTACCCACTTACCTCCCTTAAGACGTGTGAAAACTCAGTAATAATGCAAATTACATTCTCTCTCTCTCTCTCTCTCTCTCTCTCTCTCTCTCTCTCTCTCTCTCTCTCTCTCTCTCTCTCTCTCTCTCTCTCTCTCTCTTCTCTCTCTCTCTCTCTCTCTCTCTCTCTCTCTCTCTCTCTCTCTCTCTCTCTCTCTCTCTCTCCTCTCTCTCTCTCTCTCTCTCTCTCTCTCTCTCTCTCTCTCTCTCACTTGTATGTAATATTACCAATATCTTTGTTAAGATGGCAACGATTTAGTATTGTTAGTTTTTAGTTCGTGGAAATTTAACCATAAAGTTACTGCAGAGATTTTCCATTGTTTATTATATTCAGATTTCGCTTTAATTAACAAAAATGTTTTCATTGATTTTTGTCTGCGATATATTATATATTTTTAATTGGCAGACTTTCCCTTTTGTTAAAGTCTCCCTATTGTATACAAAACGGTGGTTTCTTAGTTATTTTATAGAATAACCAACTGAACAAAACGACCAATTAGCTGTCAGAATGGAGAGGTGAATATTTCATACTTTCACCATTCTGTAAAACTTTCTTTTGATTTTAAACTAAGGGTTGTAATTCTTTTAAAGGTTAGGATTGAAGTCCAAAGAATAAGGATTGATATCGCTACATTCAGGATATAAATCTTGTATAATAAATTAATTGTAATCAAATTCATACAGGATTTGAAGGAAAATTTATTAATTATAATTCGAGCTGTTTGAAAAGAGAACGTGTTTCTAAATGTTTCTCTCGACACGCATCTTCAGTTTGTGAATACAAATTTTTATCTTAAATTGATCATTACAGCCTTTATATTGTTGATTCTGTGAACACAGAGTTCCCTGTTCTTGGAAACGTAAGCAATCAAACTAGTGTTGATAATCTTTATCTAATACTTTGATGCGTATAGGGTATGCAAAAGTCTGGATTACAATTCTGTTCTCAACTTCTAATTGAGGTAGAAGAACTGTAGAAAGTACTTTGTAAAACTCTTGTGTAGAGCATTCTACAGGGTGTACCGAAACTGTTTCTCAAAATATACAGGATGTTTGAAAGTAAAAAAGTTGGTGACTTTTTTAGTGAAAAACTAAATTTATTCATTTTAACGCTTTTAAATTATATTACCAGATAGTTATATTAATTAAATAATTATATCAAATAAAAAATATACCACATAGACTGGAATCGAACCCAGGACCTTTGGTTTCACTCGCCAATGCTCTACTAACTGAGCTATTCCTAGTCGCTTCCCAGTAGAGAGCGTACACTTCTCACTTCAATTCGTTTTTTAACAATAAATTAATATAATTAAATACATAAGTAAAGGCTGCAAGCCGAGTATACAGATTAGTTTCAATGTCGTTTGTGACGAGGTAATTTATCTGTCAGAACTCAAAAACTGTAGAAAAACCATTTCAAGTGAGAAGTGCATATACTGGGAAGCTACTAAGGTTAGCTCAGTTGGTAGAGCATTGGCGAGTGAAACCAAAGGTCCTGGGTTCAATTACCAGTCTAGGGCATGGGTAGATTAGTAGATTGGTAGATGGACAGATTGGTAGATTAATCGGTGGGTAGATTAATATATTGGTAGAGAGGTATATTAGTATATTGGTAGATGGGTTAATAGTTATGTTGTTATAAGAGTACATGAGTAAGTTCTATGGGTAATTTTATAGATAAAAAATTGCTAGATGGATATATGGTTAAATTAGTATATGGGGAGATTGGTGATGAGTAGATTGGTAAATGGATAGATTTGTAAATGTTTAATTGTGTATATGAGTAGTTTGATACATAAGTAAATTGGTATATTGAGTTGATGGCTAGATTGGTAGATATATAAATGAGTAGATTGGTAGATTGATAGATGGATAAAAGGGTAGATTGATAGATGGGTAGACGGGGAGATTGGTAAATTGGTGATGGTTAGATTGACAGATAGGTAGATGGGTAGAATTTTAGATGGATATATGAGTAGATAGGTGACAGGTAGATGGGTAGATAGGTTGATTGATAGATGGATAGATGAGTAGATAGGTGACAGGTAGATGGGTAGATAGGTAGATTGATAGATGGAAAGATGAGTAGATAGGTGACAGGTAGATGGGTAGATAGGTAGATTGATAGATGGATAGATGAGTAGATAGGTGACAGGTAGATGGGTAGATAGGTAGATTGATAGATGGAAAGATGAGTAGATAGGTGACAGGTAGATGGGTAGATAGGTAGATTGATAGATGGATAGATGAGTAGATAGGTGACAGGTAGATGGGTAGATAGGTAGATTGATAGATGGAAAGATGAAAAGATAGGTGGCAGGTAGATGGGTAGATAGGTAGATTGATAGATGGATAGATGAGTAGATAGGTGACAGGTAGATGGGTAGATAGGTAGATTGATAGATGGATAGATGAGTAGATAGGTGACAGGTAGATGGGTAGATGGGTAGATTGATAGATGGATAGATGAGTAGATAGGTGACAGGTAGATGGGTAGATAAGTAGATTGATAGATGGAAAGATGAGTAGATAGGTGACAGGTAGATGGGTAGATAGGTAAATTGATAGATGGATAGATGAGTAGATAGTGACAGGTAGATGGGTAGATAGGTAGATTGATAGATGGATAGATGAGTAGATAGGTGACAGGTAGATGGGTAGATAGGTAGATTGATAGATGGATATATGAGTAGACAGGTGACAGGTAGATGGGTAGATAGGTAGATTGATAGATGGATAGATGGGTAGATAGGTGGATTGATATATTTGTACATGGGTGGAACAAATTTTGACGAAATCGTAATTTTTGTGTTTTTTATTTCTCACCAAATTTTTATTAATCAAAAAATGAAAAAGAAAAAAAAAAAAAGAAAAAGTCCTAAAATGTTGTGATAAAAATATACCGAAACACCCAAATTAGTTACGCGTCTGTACTGTAGAACACTGCACGTAAGACAGACTTGCATCATTACAAAACCAACATTTTTAGACCCAACAGATTCCAAAACGGAATAACTACAACAAACACAACATACATTTATCGACCTATCACATATAAGGGTAATTTTCTCGTACATGTCAGAAAGTAAAACATTATTATTACTCAGGTTTTTGAACAGCTGATTGTTAACAATATTTTTCCCGCCAAAACGCTTCACAAATCCTCTTGATTTGATTGTTTGCTTTATTGCCCTTCAACGGCGGGTTTAATTGATTAATCCCCTCACACCCCCCTACACTGGGGATGAATTCAGGATATTAATTGTCCTCTATTTTGTTGTCAGTTAAACATCATATAGTCTATTCACTGGAAGTTGGCTAAGAGTAGTCGTTGTCGCTGTTTAATAGCGGATCAAAAATTAAGATAAAAATTACATAATTGTAGTCTATTCCTATCTTACACTCGCAATCTCCCAAATGACGTCACAAATTGCAGTTTTAATTCATACTTAAATTTATAATTTTATCTTCTCCTTCCAGTTCCTAGTTTACATTAAGACGTATCAGAAGTTGAAACAAAAGGAAGGCGTCAAAATCTATTAAAACTTTGTTATTTTGGGGGGAGTTTTAATTTGAAATAATAAAACTTTGTGATTGCCAAACTAAGATCAGATTAAAATAAAGTAGCTTGCTGATTGTGTGAATTATGACTTTACAGTTCGTCGTCATGTTTTGTAACGAGATTTATCTTAATTAATTTAAAGTTTGAACTGCAACTTCATTAGGTAGAAAATGAGGATGTGTTGTGTTCATCCTCACTAATCAATTACTCATAGTTTCACAGTTTTTTGAAATACTTTATCAAAACATGCAAACCACTTTTTAAAGTAAATTTCCCAAGTAAACTTATAAATGTTCCTGATGGCATTTCCTTTACTCCTTAGCCCACCCACCTTCAGGAAGAGTAATTTATCTTATAACCTAAGTTTCCGAACCGTTTAGTCTCCATATTACGGTCAGGTAAACTTTTTTCCCTTTAAACAAAAACTCTTTAAATACATTGAAATATTTAAAAAGTTGTTATAGATGTATACAGTGTATTTCTGTAATTCGCGGGGATAATTTAGGGGTTGATTATATGAGTTAAAATATAGAAAAACGTTTCTATAAACGTCTGAAAACATGTCTTTTACCAGCAATCCTGTATTGTTTTACTAAATAATTTATAACTCTAGAACAGCTTAACCGATCGAGTTGAAATTTTGTACGGTTCTCTCGTAAATATAAGGACCTAGTGCGAGAAAAAATAACCAAGTTGTTTGAATAATTCATTTCAAAATGACGGCCATTTAAATATTTCAAACTAAAGTTACTCAGTTAAAAGTTAAAATGTCCGGCATTTTGAAGACAGTTATAGGAACAAGTAGAGTATTTTTCTTCAAACTAGATCTTTACATTTATGACTACTGTGGAAAATTTAAACTAAATCGGTTAAACTGTTCTAGAGATATCAATTATTTAGTAAACAAACAAATTGGAGGATAGCTTGTAAAAGAAGCGTTTCCAGACATATGTTTATAGCAACTTATTTCTTTATTGTGACCCGTACAACCACCCTCTGAATTATCTAAGTGTATTACAGAACACCCTGTATACACATTGAGGTCCGTTTTAATCAATCCGACTTCAAAAAGTAGTTATAATTTGTGAGTTTCATAAAACTAGTGTAACAACTATTCTAAACAAACTAACCTTTGTGTATAAGACCTCTTCATATACACAATGGTAGCAACCATAAACACTGGAATATTACCTGCTTTATCTGTAAAACCTAACCTAAACTAATGTAACCTAAGCTAACCTAACCTAACCTAACCTAATCTATCCTAACCTAACCTAACGTGATCTAACCTAACCTAACATTACCTACGCTAACCTAACCTAACCTTACTTAACGTAACTTAAGCTAATCTAAGCTAACCTAACCTAACCTAACCTAACCTAACCTAAGCTAATGTAACCTAACCTTACCTAACCTAACCTAGCCTAACGTGATCTAACCTAACCTAACCTAACCTAAGCAAACCTAAGCTAACCTAACCTAAGCCAATTTAATCTATCCTAACCTAACCTAACGTGATCTAACCTAACCTAACATTACCTAAGCTAAGCTAACCTAACCTTACTTAACGTAACCTAACCTAAGCTAACCTAACCTAACCTAATGTATCCTAACCTAACCTAACCTAACGTAACCTAACCTAACCTATCGTGTCCTAACCTAACCTATCGTGATCTAAACTAACCTATCGTGATCTAAACTAACCTAACATAAGCTAATCTAACCTAGCCTAACCTAAACTAACCTAACCTAACCTAACCTAGCCTAACCTAACCTAACCTAACCTAACCTAACCTAACCTAACCTTACCTAACCTAACTTAACCTAACCTTACCTAACCTAACCTAACCTAACTTAACCTAACCTAACCTAACCTAACCTAACCTTACCTAACGTAACCTAACCTAACCTAACCTAACCTTACCAATCGTGTCACTCGTTGACTGGAGATCCGCAAACAAACTCGATATTCCTTCTCTATTACTGCCTAAATGCAAGAAAGTAACCACAAACTGGATGTAAAGTTTTTCTAATTTCTAATCCCATATGACTGAGACAGAGAGTTTAAAGAAAACTTTCACAAAATGAAGACAACACAATCATATTATCAGTTCCATTGTTTTCCATTTCTTGCGTCATAACCTCTGTATTTGACAGTTCTATTTATTAACCTCACTTGTTGTGGTATTCAAACTGAGTTTACTAAAGAAGTGTTGTAACATGTCGACGCAAACTTTGAGGTAGGGAAGCACATCAGGATCAAATATTATTCTTCAGGATTGTTATCCATAAATAAATCGCACTTGGAAAATCAATATATGTAATTTTATCTACATAGTACCAATGACTACATAAATACTATAAGACACGACATAGGATAGGGAAATAGTCTACGCTTTACGGGTGCTGTTCGTCACAAGTTTGACACACAGCTATCAGAAAGCGCTAGCAGCAGGTGCTTGACTGTACGCATCCCACTTGGTTGAGACTGTACAACTGTTGACCTCTCTTTCACAAACCTTCTCACTTACTTCCGTCAGCATAGTCAGTGTTGTCAGTTCGTGCGCTGAGATAAGCGATTCTCGACCTTCCCTCGCATCTCTGGTCCCATATGTGGCATCAGTGCGTTTTCTCTTACCCGCCTGAAACATTGTTTGACCGTAGAGCCACCTAGCGCCAGTCACATCAACTTCAGATTCTCTAGCAGAGCGACCTAGCGGGTATTGGACAACTCAAGAATAAGCGTAGAATATTTAACATTGCCATGTCGTGTCTTATAGTTTTTATGTAGTCATTGATAGTACTGTACTCAAAGTAAAAGGTAAGTTTGTAATTGTAAAAAATTGTGACGAAATTTTTTAACTGGTCTTCAAGGATCATGGCTTCAGGAAACCAACAAAGTGATTTTTGTCGTCGTCGTCGTCGTCGTCGTCGTCGTCGTCGGTTGTTATCGTCTGTAGGTCAGTTTCATTGCAGCGAAAAAATAATTTAATATACGAACTTGAAATTTGATGTAATGGACTATATTGAACTCTATTGAAATTCATCGAAATCGAATTGAAAATAACAAAATGGCGGTCATTTCACGTGTGTTAACTTATAAAACACTAAATTAGATTACAATTCCGTATCCAGTGGTACCAACCTCTCGTCTCTACGATATAGCGAAGTTATTGTCATAAATATAATTTGGAAACCTACGAGGAAAATGTGATGCGTGCAGTTACGAGATCCATGGCAGTGGATACGACCGTAGCGAGTGGAGGCACCGTCACAGATGCACTGCTTCGAGGCCCGAAACACTGAAAAACCAAACGATCGTTGATCCTACAATGGTCGAAAACAACCTTTAGACTTTTCTTTTAGATGGTATTCTTGTATTACATTATATGATCAGGTTGGGTAAGTTATCAATTTGTTTTACATCTCTAGGCGACATTCGAGTCAGTTTCTAGGGAAGAAATATGGAAATCGCTAAGTAAAAATTATTATCACCGAAGCTTATTAGTGCAATGAAAGTGATGTTCAAAAAGGGATGTGAGGTTAGGTTAGGTTAGGTTAGGTTAGGTTAGGTTAGGTTATGTGAGGTTAGGTTAGGTTAAGTCAGACTTAATTTCAAAACCTCAAAGTCTTATAATTGAAAAGTGCGTTAAGTGGGGAACAATTTGATTTTTTTTATTGTTTGTAATGGATGAAGTACTGAAAATCTGCAAAACATGGACATTGAAGTTAGTGCTGGGAATGAGATTCAGACCTGCGTTTTGTCAGACTCGAATAATGTTTTAATCTCAGATTTGCAAAGGAAGATCCAACAGTCGGTGACTGAACGGGTGGAAACTCTATGAAACATGAATGATAATTAGTCACAAAAAGAGCCACGTTATGATGGTGGAAAGTAGGTTAGAACAGAACGAGATATGTGTGAGGCGTAGCAGCTAATAAAGGTATCAACAATCAGAGAGAGTAACAGAAGAAATGGCGCAAGTGTGAATGAAAGCGCCACCAAAGCCTTGAGTTGTAGTATATTTGGTAAAGAAGAGGGTGGCAGGAAGAAAAGACCTGTACTCGACTGTTGTTTGACAGCGAGAGTTGGGTAGTTACGAAGAGTAACATCAGCAGTTACCAAAGTGTAGATGAGATGCTTAAGTAGGATAGCAAAGATACGCGACGAGACGGAGTAAAGAAATGAGACCATACGAGAAGGGTTAAAGAATGCATCTAAAAGTTGGAGAAGAGAGGACCGGCAATTAGTCTGGTTTGTGTGTGTTTTAAATATAGAGGAGGACAGAAATCAAAGCTAATTCATGGAAGCAAAATCGCTGGAGAGGGTGTAGTAAAGCAGGGAGCAGCTAGTAGAAGGAAAACCGTGAATCAGCTTTGCAGTTTGTCGGGGATGGGAGAAGTACAAAAAAAGGCATAGTGGGAAAAACAGGGATGAAGAAGCAGTTTTGAAAATGGAACAAATACATTATTGAGATTAAATATTTCTAAAGCATGGTCAAGTCGGTGACCTCAGAGTGTGTTGTCAAATCATTTGCTAGCATGAATTAATTTTTTATTTAATGACATAATATGTGTAGTGTAGAGAAAGATATGTTATGGGAAGAAATTGAAGTTAAGTTTTTTATGGTTTTGAGGTCCCCTATATTGAGGTCCCCAAAAAGCGATATTGAGGTCCCCAAAAGCGGAGTGAAGGTCCCTAAAAGTGGTGTTGAGTTCGTCAAATACCGGTCTTGAGGTCCCCAAAAGCGGTGTTGAGGTCCCCAAAAGCTGAGTAAAGATCCCCAAAAGCTGTGTTGAGGTCCCCAGAAACCGGCGTTGAGGTCCCCAAAAGCGGTATTGAGGTCCCCAAAAGCGGTGTTGTTTTCTCTTCTGTATGTTATAAGTGCAGTGATCCACAGTAAACTCATGGGTGGTTGGTGTTAATCAAATTTGATATCTGGGAATATTTTGGCCGTATTAGAGGCAAATGTTTTTAGTTTTTGGGTAAAGTTTTTGGTGTGTTTATCATATGATAAAACCTTAAAATTAACAATCTCTAAAAATTCTCTAAGCAATTTTTGATCAAAATTTACTAAAATATAATAATTGAAAAAAACAAACAAAATGAATTGGTTGCCGTGTCTCAAAATACCAGTTCGTTATTAATCAACAATTAACCAAAAGATGGGCCCGTTATTTGAAAAATATCCGATTTGAGAACGTAAGGTTTTTATAACGAAACCAGAACTATTTTCTTACCAGTATTTTTGGAGAATTGTCGATCAATACGTCTTAGAGGTGCTTAGAGATTTAAATTGGAAAAAATTGATCAAAATCGTCACGCTTTGCGATATAAACAATTCAAACCCACATAGTTAATTACAAGCGGTCCACACGTTTGACATAGAGAGTATATCACATACGATAGACAAACGTCATTCGAAAAACATAAATTTGGTCTCTAAGGACTTCAAAATGTATATACCCACAAAACATTCAAATACTTTACCCATCACATAACTCTCTCTCTCTCTCTCTCTCTCTCTCTCTCTATCTATCTCTCTCTCTCTCTCTCTCTCTCTCTCTCTCTCTCTCTCTCTCTCTCTCTCTCTCTCTCTCTCAGTTCACCCATGAACAACTCTCATTAATTGTGTAGCGTTCGTTTATTTGTAAATATTGCTAAATTGAACTCGAGAGGGATGCTGTTTATTAATTCATCTCCAACCCAAGGGAGGCAATACGGGTGGGTGCTTCACTCCCCCCCCCCCTTAGAAGAACTAAAGCACGTCTGATGCCGACACCAATGAAAATTGTATTTTGTTTGAAAAATTTATCGCAAGAAGTCTGTTTTAGAACAGTTGCGTTGTCTACTTTGTATCTCTACTGTTTGATAAGCTCTAGAGAACAATGTGTGTGTTTAGTAATGAAACAATATCATTCACACTGACATTCGTTGTAACACAGGATGTATAAAAACAAAAACAAAAATTTATATTTAAAAAAGTTCGGCAGTTTAATATTTAAATTTTCTAATATCGAAAACTCAACTTTGGAAGATGTTATTCTATTTCAATTTACTGTATGAATTCCCCACGGGGCCACCTAGCGACAGGTGTCCACCACCTTACACTCCATCATACATCGTAAGTGTATAAGGGTGTGAAAATGTTACACAAACTATTTAACTAAATGTAAATTAAAACAAACACAAAGTAATCATTAGAAAATAAATAGTATCTGTTGTTGTGAATTTAAAAAATATAAATTAACCTAACCTAACCTAACCTAACCTAACCAAACCTAACCTTACCTAACCTAACCTTACCTAACCTAACCTTACCTAACCTAACCTAACCTAACCTAACGCCTTTCGTAACAATCTCGTATTTTTTGTTTTTTATCAATAACTTTTGACCTTGTATTTTTGTGAGATAGCGACCAATTTTATTTCATCCCTTAGAGGTTACACTAATGATTCTAATCATGATTGCTTTGAGTTACAATAACAATTTAATAAATTCCATATTGCCTTATGAAAGCTTTACAATAAGTGTATTGTTGTTTCATCTGATGATGGTATATTGTTATACCGAAACAGCCGCTATGAATTCTTCTACGGCAAAATCTTCTACGCCATAGGATGTTCTTTGTCAACAGCTGCTCAATTGTCATTGTCGAGATATTGACAATCGGACTGATTGCCAGTCACATCCGAAGATGCCTAACATGATTAGTAACTTCTTACAAGTCGGGAGGCTGAGGAAAATCATAACTGTGTGTTTCTGTATTTTATATTACACAAACTTTCTTACACGGTTAAAATCAAAGGCAACCTTTCAATTTCAAAATTTAAGGTTGAAATTTTGCTCTAACGATTTTTATCAAGTTGGTTAAACTGTAGTATCAAAGGTTCTATGGTTGTCATATCCCTAAAATATAACCATTTCGGAGTTACATTTAAAAAATGTACAGTAAAACTCCATCAGGGGGTTAACTTATGTGTACGGGCCTGGCAATCCCGCTGTATCCTAGCTGGATCTACACTTCTTTAGTTTAGTATTGGATTAAACTTGCATTCAACTTTCCCGTTAAGTCTCTCTTTTCTAAATCTTGTTTCTTTTCAAACCCTCATTTAGAATAGTAAAAAGCTAGAGTTTTACTTTATATGAGGTAACTTATTTAATATATTGGTGCATTATATGAATGACAATTAATAAAACATTTTAGTTTTGAAAACGTACTGTAATCGTCGTCCTAAAGGATTGTATAGTTCAATATATAGGCAAGAGATTATGTTGAAATTTTTCTAAAATATGAAAATTGTATTGCAAAGAATGTGTAGAATTTGTACACGGCTTTCTGTCCATTCGCCTTTTTTTTAAAAAACAAAAAAAGCGTCGGAAATAAAATGTTCAGGTTTCGTACACGGTTTTTGTTTGTTACGTTTTACAAACCACCAAAAACATTGATTTTATTTTGTACGATTTCAAAAAGGCAGCCGTTTATAATATTTAACTACCGTTAATTCAAACGAAACTACTCTTCAAAATTTTCAATTCTGGGGGAAATTATTGATAAAAATAAAATTATTTCGACGATTGTCAAGGTTTAATTAGTATTTTTAAAATTACTCATTACAAGCATTTGATTGCATAGTTTATAAATTATGATTAATTATATACTATGTTTAAAAAAAGTGTACAAAATTAACATAAAAAAAACTATGCAACATTTCTATGTTGTGAAATATTTGTTAAATTGTTGGCGGCTATACTGAGATCTAGCTGTTAAAATTCAATTTATTCTAAAACTTATACAAGCATTGGTCTCCATAACCAATGTCTGGCTCTGGATTTTAAGCTTCTTTTGACTTTACAAGGTTTTAAATGTTACTGATTTATTTTAAACGCACACAAATAAAACTATCAAAAGGTGTTTCCTATGCAATTCATTTCTAAAAACACCGTCAACTTTTTACTCAATGCAACTACTGTTTATTTGTAGTGGGGCTTCCCTCCACCATACCACGAACGTATCATAACTAGATAATATTTTTCTGTAGACATTTACCAAGAAATTAGTTTTTGTTATTTAAACATCGACTTGATAAAAAAAAAAGTTTTGTATTTGTTTTATTTGAAGACATAATGTAAAAGAACACAGCTTGTTTCTTTGATATACTTCCAAAACAAGATATCACTCTTTTTGAATATGTTTTACCTTCAGAACGTAATTCCCCTAGGGGCCGCCTAGCGTGGGGTGTCCTCCACCTTACATATCACAGATCGTACCAGAATAAAGGGTGTGAAAATATTACACAAACTATCTCACTCAGCTCGTCTTAAACGATCGAAAAGTAATTTTCAGAGAAATTGTCAATTCTGTAGTTGTCATTCAGAGAGTGGAAATGTACAATGGTCACCGGTTTTGAAAAAAAAAATTGAATGGAGTCGAAACTTATTTGAATTGTGCTATAACCACGTGGAGGTATTTTGGCGATATTTCGAGATTTTTTCTTTATAACTGATTATATTGATGTAGCTGCAATATGAAACTATCAAAATAATTAAGATTAATTCAAAATCGGTTAACTATGATGATTAAATTTTGATCAAATGAAGCCTCTATCTGGTTGGTTACCATTAGTTCAAAAATGTCGGTTGTTCAGTTATCGGTACAAAACCAAACGTTGCAAGGGATTAAAGTTTGCAAAAAAGAACCTCGAAGCAGCCATTAAATTTAGGTTTTAACTTAATAATATTATAGCTAAAGTTGTGTTTTTGTCACAAGTATAGAGAGTTTAGGTTAGGTTAGGTTGGGTTAGGTTAGATTTGTAAAAAAGAACCTCGAAACAGCCATTAAATTTAGGTTTTAACTTAATAATATTATCGCTAGAGTTGTGTTTTTGTCACAAGTATAGAAAGTTTAAGGATTAAAAAAAGCAAAAGCTTAAAGTTTCAAATATTTAATAGTATAAATGAGCTACAATTGTTTCGCCTTGCGGCATCGTAGGGCAACTGATAATTTACAGGTATAGCAACTATTTAAACATAAGTACAGGAAACTGAAATACAATAGAGAAATCGGGAAAGGTAGGGGGTGACCTAGCAGGTAGATAAAGGTTAATGAACTATGTTACAGATGGGTTTTAGAAGAGGTGACGAATTTAATACAATTTGGTCATTTAAGTTGAGAATAGGCATAAGTGAAATAGATCTATTTATTTCTAAACATTCTAAATTATTTAATCAGTTGCCCGACGATGCCGCAAGGCGAAACAATTGTAGCTCATTTATACTATTAAATATTTGAAACTTTAAGCTTTTGCTTTATTTTATCCTTGAATATAGAGTTTCAACAAGAAATATCTGCTATTACATTAAAGTTAAATAGAGAGTTTAGGTTAGGTTAGGTTAGGTACGGTTAGGTAACGTTAGGTTAGGTTAGGTTAGGTTAGATTTGTAAAAAAGAACCTGGAAGCATCCATTAAATTTAGGTTTTAACTTTATAATATTATTGCTAGAGTTGTGTTTTTGTCACAAGTATCATAAGTATAGAGAGTTTAGGTTAGGTTAAGGTTGGGTTAGGTTAGGTTAGGTTAGGTTAGGTAACTTTTGTTTAAGCTTGTAAAAATGAACCTCGTTTTTGTTACAAGCTTAGCAAGTTTAGGTTAGGTTAGGTTTGCAAAAAAGAACCTCGAAGGAGTCACTAAATTAAAAATAACCAAATACTATTAACACTAAAGCCGAGTTTATGTCATATGAGTAGCAAGATTAGGTTAGGTAGGTTAGGTTAGGTTATGTAACGTTAGATTAGGTTTGTAAAAAAAAACCTCGAAGCAGCTATTAAATTTAAACTAACCAAATACTATTAATACTAAAGCCGGCCGAGTTTATGCCACAAGTGTAGCAAGTTTAGGTAAGGTTAGGTAGGTTAGGTTAGGTCAGGTAACCTCAGGTTAATTTAGGTTTGGTAAAAAAGAACTTCGAAGCGGCAATTAAATTTAAAAATAACCAAATAGTATTAAAACTAAAGCCACCTTTATGTTATGAGCTTAGCAAATTTAGACCCGATTTAAAAATTTAATCAAAGACGATGTCCATAGTCCACTTCACGTTTTGACTGACAACAAACTGTTTTCTTTCGATTTAGGGGATTTGCATGTGAGAAAGTTTGTGCAATGTTTTTGCAACATTTATTCCGTTTCCTTATCAAACTTTCGTAAACAGATAAATATACTTCTTTTTGAGAATCTCTTTTAGGTAGCCCAAAATTATTCAGCATTCGACTTTTTCCCTTTTAGTGTCTGTCAGCTGATTTCCAACACAATTTATACCCTTAACTTCCGCCCTAGCGTTTCTCTATATTTATTGCTGAGGGTGTATTTCTATTGGTGCATATACTTTACAAGTCGATAAATACAACATATTTAGCATATATAGACGAAAAACTTTCCAACATTTCATATTAGAAATGTATTATGGTATAAGAGTGAATTGTTGAATCATGTTGTTAGTATCCAAGTCACTATTGTTTTAACTAACAATTAAATAACCGTTGAGATCGTTATACATTAAAATAATTACATTACCGAGTGAAAAAGAAAATAGAACTCTGAAGATGGAGCGTACGCTTCGAAACGCGTAAGTGTATATAAAAAAAGAAGTCACCTGGCGGAAACCAAAGGTTATTTAATTGTTAGTGAATTGTTGATTGCGCACTTTTAAAAACCTTATGTCTCAACGACGCCCAGGAAATTTATTAAAATACTAAAATTTTAATATATAAAATAAAGTAAAGTATGATAAAACAGTGTTTTTTTTTACTTAATATTTGCCCAAAAATAAAACTTGCAAAAAAAAGCTGTTTCAGTGCAATTAATGTCTAACGAAAAAGGTCAACTTTTGAGACAACCACCGTTTACCAACAGATATCTGGGATATCCGTTTATAGGGGCCCTCCCACCACTATACCACAGATTGGAGTGAACAAAACTGCAAAAAAAATCTGTTTTAGGTGGGATTATTAAGTCAACAGTGTGTTAATTTAATAAACACATAATTTTTTTTTGTTTTTGGAGACTAGACTTGAGCAGAAATTTATCAAATTTATTACACACTATTTAGAGAAAATCGTAGTTTTGTGTTTTTCTTATTGCAGATAACCAAAAATTTTTACTTATAAAAATTAAAGAAAAACAAAAATACCGAAAATTGCCACGTCGGAAATCTCTGTAAAATCGTTCCACCCGTTTTGGCTGTAGAGTAAACATAACAGAAAGATGTCATTAAAAAAAACCGCATTCAGACGACATCAAAACGTAAATAACTCTCCAAATATACGTGAAAGTACAAATTTAACGCAATCAAAACACGTCAATGATACGCTTTATACTACACTTGTTGTCAGTTTACTCTGTTTTCAAAGAGAATTCACTAACCACATTACCCCATACAACACAGGTATCTCTGACCACAATGTAAGGCTTAGGAGTACAAGCCGCTTAACTGCTTTACAAACAGGACCCATCTATAGGTTGTTTTAATCTATGTTTAGAGTTTAGTGGAGGGTTTATTGTTTGTTCTGCGGAACATTTAATTTCCCCCACCACAATCATGACGTCACGCGTATTGGTAATGATTGAAACGCACTACCTCTGTAGGTTAGGTTTGTAAAAGTCCTTCCGCCTCCAACCTTTAGGAAGAGGAGGTCCTCTGTATAAATCTGGTACACCTCTGTTAATAGATAACGCGCCCACAGGATTTCCTTCCCCTTTTGGTAGAAACTGTATCTCTCACAATGTTTTACTCCGATTCTTTTAAAATGTTCCATGTCTCTAGAACACTCCGATAAAAAACCAGCGTTTTCAGTTTATCTCTTCTCAGTTTGATGGATACTCGCGTAGTTCTCCTGTTGATCATACTTACAATACCCTAGATCATGGTTAATTTTTGTCTTTTGTCAATTACTATACAATTGCAATTTTGAAGTTTTTATTCTGGATTGGGCTGCAACCTTCTCATTTCACTGAATAAACTTAGCACAGTTTATTTTAATAAATTGCGTCTGTTAATGACTTTTTTTATTCAGATAACAGTGTTTTTGTAGAAATTGCGTCCCCAAGTTATCCTTTCGGAAGTGCGAAATATTAAATACAGGTTATCAAAGGGGTCAACTCCTCTACATCAATTGTCCGGCCTTTTTGTAGCCTACATTACTGCAACTAATTCGTCTAATAGTTGGCAATGGCACACCTACAGGATCCCCTTACTCTTGTGACAAAATCGTCTGTAATTTGGTATTCAAATCCTCTTAAGAAGTTCCCTGAATCTACAATTCTGAGAAACCCTGTCAGCGTTGTCAGTTTATCTATCCTCAGTTGGAAGCTTACC